>KN482221.1:16639-27565 GCA_000787095.1 Periophthalmodon schlosseri | reverse complement strand
TTTAAGACCAAAATGACGAGGCTCACTGCAGCAGTTACAAAGAGAGGGGCGACGGTTTTCTAATGTAAAGTGAATTGGAGCCAGAGTCGATGGAGCTGGAACCGCGCCCATGTTCACTTCCTATTTGAAATGCGGCGGCTAGCAGGTTAGCTATGTCCATTTATATATACAGTCTACGGTTTAACAGCACATCTACTGATCTCTCTTGACATAATGATTGATTAATAGTATTTTAAAAGTAGAAAGTCTTTACCAGACCATGCAATAACTTAACTACGTCTAGCTTATCATACCTTATGTTAAATCTAAGGCGTAGACGCTGATATACTGTCCTGCATTCCAGACGCACCGATGCAGAATGTAAACACACTTGAATCTAGAAGCCGCTTGGGTAGGGCTCGTTTGCTTAAGGCTGCTTTTCCATTGTGAACTGTTGCGAAAAGAGCAAATTATTAGAAAGTGCCCACATCCAGGTAGCACCGCAGAGAGAGGGTCAGCCGTGCCCCTCTGTTCTGAACACCGCCCGCTGCGCCGCTTCAGGACGGCGCAATCAGCCCCGCAGCAGGTGATCGGACCCTCATTGACACCACCGCTACAGACCCCCCCCCTCCTCCTCTCCCTCTCCTCTACGCCCCCACCGCTACAGCCCCCCCCCCTCCTCCTCTCCCTCTCCTCTACCCCCTCCGCATCTCATAACGCCACGTGTGTGCTCAGCCTCGTAATGACATGTAAATAATCATGCGCGGGGAATTGGGGACCCACACGGGGGGGAGGGAAGGGAGGAGCACGGCGCACCGTGGCACCAGACAAAAGGGACCCCACGCCAGGGAGCAACATGCTAACCGCGGCTAAAGTGCCATGGCCAAAGCCGGGAAATGGAACAAAGGCCAAGCGCGGCATCGGCGAGCACTTAGCCAGCATGGGCGTCTGGTGAAAGCGCCGCGGGTACAAGGGGGAGTACGCTGCAGTGTTGGCAGCGGGAGCAGTCGTCATGTAGGAGCCTTGTCAGCTTTCTCACTCGTAACAGTAGCTGCGGGCTAACAGGTTGTTTTATGTGGAGTCTTTGTACTGAGAGAGGAGGGTGTACCATACACACAGCCATATGATGGAACATGGAAAAGCAATGTTACGCTTCTTTCTATTGGCAGGAGTAATTTTTCCTCAGTCTTCGTAGTCAACCTGCAATATTTCATTTGTGTGGTCAAGATTTTCGCAGAAACCAAAGGTGAAGCGCCCAAGCAAACCGAAACAAACAGGGCGACGCCGGCAGACGTACTTCAGCCTGCTTCTGACTATTTTGTTTGGGGAAAAATGCGCAGAAGGTAAACGATGGAGACAGGATAGATTTTTTTTGCTTGTTCTGCTGTTGTGATGCTTCTGTTAGTCATGAAGTTCGACCTTTTCCCGATCTCTTTCAGCGAGAGTCGTTCCAGAGTGATAATGTGTAGAACTCACGTGTTACACATAGCAAAAAATGTCTGAATCGACAAAAGCACTAACTCCCGCCAGATTGATGTTTCTAAGTCCTTTGTGTACGTCTTAGAATTACGGCATGTAGCCCTTAAAACAGGCACTACAATCACAACAGAACCTGGGTTGCCAGTGCCCCAACCTGCAGATAGCACTGATTCATGATTGGCTGCAGGGGCTGGGGTGTAGGTAATCAGGATTCGGATCAGAGCGCGTCCTTACCAACTGGATTTAGGCGTTGGATTTGGCACCCCAAATGAGTCTTTTTGCTTTCTGATTAGATAATTGTCCTAAACTAGAACACCAAATGAAAACATCAACAAATGGTGATCATGTCCAGCGTTTTCGTATTTAAGAATAAATCCGCATTATAATGATTATATTTAAAGGCTTTATTTGATTTGAACATGTTTACCTCATATCTTGGTGTTTGTGGAATATGGGTTAGGGTTAGGTACATGCCAAATATCGTACCTTTTTAATAACTGTAAATAAACATCTGGTCATACCCGTGTAAGCCGCCATGTTTGTTTTGACCTTGTGTTTCTTTGATCGGATTGGCAGGTGGAAGAACCAGCCTATTGGACTTTTTGGGGGGTAAGACTAGAATCTAGAACCAGACCAACATCTGTGCATAGAAGCGAGAAAGACTTTTGACATCCTCTTAGTGACCGCTCCCTGTGCTGCGGCCGTCTCTGATTGTCTTGTCCGCGTTTGACACGACTTAAGCGGGCGTAATGCGCGGCGGCGACGGTGCTCCCTTCTGGCCTCTCTCTGGCCCCTCTCTCAGGGCTCTGCGTGTCAGGCGTCAGGGTGCGGCGCGGAGGAGGCGGGCTGGCAGCTCGGAGCTTTGAGACCAGAGCAGAGGCAGTCACAGCGGTGCGTGACATTAAGCACAGTGTTCAAGCGTCCATCAGAGGAGCTCACTGTGCCCGCTCCGCAGTCTGCAATGTGTTATGAAAGCGATGGAGGCTAATGAACTGTCAGTGGAGGGAACTAAAGACCTCAACCACAGGACATGCAAACTCCACACAGAAAGACCTTGCAATGGAAATCAAACCAGAAACTTTCTAGTCCTAGACCAGTACTTGAAGTGGAACTAAAAATTTAAACACACAAACACAAACACACGCACACATTTTGCTCCAAAATTGTGTATATGGTATGTTAATAGTACTGTTATTAGACCAGTTACGATAACACATTTTGAAGCGAGGCATATCGCTACAGAGAAATTTGCGATAAATGATAATATTGAAAATACTTTATTCCACTAAGATTTAAATAATGCAAGCTAATCCCAGTAAACCATTTTTATTGCTGCAGGGGCGGAGTTTGAAGTGTGTATTCCTGTTAGACCAATCACAATGTTCCTTATACCCCCAGACCCCACCCCTCACTCCTCCCTCACTCTTTTCTTTAGTCCTCCAGGTACCGCCCAGTTTCACGTGGTTGTGGGAGGCATTTAGGTGTTTAGCCTCACTTTAAGTCTCCGCTTTTGCCTGTCGGTCCGGCTAACGTCACTCAGGGCAGTGAATGGCGATATTGGGGCTAGTCAGCTGAAATTTAGCATTTTTACATTTACATAGAAACTATATAGTGTAAGCAAAACCTTACTATAGTCTTATGCCAAAGTGTTTTTTATTTACAATATTTCTGCCAACCATTTTTATTGCTTTTACGTTTTTTTTCTAAAAGCAGTAGGGGAATGTTGAATTAATCTAATATATTTTGGCTATTTAAACGTATTGTTTCAAATACCCATACACAATACACTTAAAATTTAGCACATTTTCAACACATTGACGATATGATCTATTTTTTATCGTCTGCTTGCCTCTAATACCGCTGACGAAACTGAGGTATTCTCCTTGTTGTAGCAGTAACTTAGCGGACAGCCTCTTTTGGTGGGCTCCATTCGTCTTGATCAGTCTGTATGTCACACAGTTTGTCTGCGCTCACCTGCTGCATATCAATGAGTCGCTCTGGTCCTCTCACTCTCCTCTATATGTTAAACGTACACATGCGCTATAGGGCAGAGACAGTCTCACCAAGTAATTAACTCAACACTGCTGATCCCATAATCCTTTGCTGCTGCGAGCCAAGGCGCGGATAAGATAGCTGTGTTGTCCTTAAGGAGCGGGGAAGCCTTTAGAGAGAGTTGATTGAATTGTGGTAACTAAAATTTCTACATTTTAACATGCCCTTTTAACGCCATATAGTTAAAGTCAATTTTGAATGAGACTCATAATCATAAATTAAACGGTAAATCTCGCACTCTTTTCTCTATAACATAGTTGAAGTCAAAGTGTCATACTATTGTACAACTCTCTAGCACTGAACAAACTGGACCACTTTTTAAACCCAGAGAAGTACAGTAAAGAGTAACTGCTTGGGTCAAACGGTTTGTAATCCACGGTCCAGTCAGAAGGTTCAGAGAGAGTTAACTGCAGAGGAGATTAATGCAGCAGCACTGGGTAAAAGTGGCACAAGAGAGTTGTTTTAGCTCTGAAATATCACAGCTAAGGTCGTAACAAAATGTGGAAAAAAGACTAAAAATCAAAAACTTGAAACCTTTCTTAGATGAAAGTGGTCCACTTAGTGTTTTAGAGAGCAACACACCTGGGTATTGCCTACAAATCACAACTATTCTGAGTCATGTCATGAAAAGGTCATACATTCTGGTGTTTTTGATTCAAGCGAGAGAACATTACTGGATTTTAACAGGGCGGCAGCTTGTAAAACGCATTTAGCTGATTAAAACAGGTTTTGGGACTGTCTTACTACCGGTGGAGGCCATAAACCAGGACATGGGGGCTTTTTTACTCTTACACACCTGGGAGACTGTCCTGAAGAAGACGGACTGCAGATGGCGCTGTCGTCCTGCCTCCACTGGTAATAAGACAGCGCCAAAACCTGTTTAAATCAGCTGACCAGAGGCGTCACAGAAACATCACGGGACCACTCTGAGGAAGACCGCTAGGGAGCAGTCGAAACTGTCAGGTATGAAAACAAACTAAACTTTGGTCTGAAAAAAGAATCTATTAAAATAAATACAAGAGGTTACTGCTCCTTTACCTCCAGAGTCCCCTCCATACAAGGTTATGGGGGTAGATTTTGCAGGACCCTTGCATGTTAAAACTAGGGGGCAGTCTACTAAAACATACATTGCTCTGTTTACATGTGCAGTGCATTTGGAGTTGGTATCAGATCAGACCACTGAAAACTTCTCCTTAGCCTTAAAAAGCCTGCAAAAAATTTTTTTGCAAGGTGAGGGGTATGTAAGATCATTTACTCTGATAATGCTAGAACGTTCAAAAGAGCAGACAAGGACTTGAGAGAGCTATGGCAAATAAGATCACAGAGTTCTTTACTGACAAAGGGATCACCTGAAAGTTCAATGCTGAGCGAGCGGCTTTGTGGGGGCCTTTTGGGAGAAGCTTGTAAGATCTGTAAAAACGTGCTTAAAGAGGATACTGGGAAAAGCCTCACTGAACTTTGAAGAACTAACAACTTTCTTGCTGAAGTTGAGGCCGTGTTGAACTTCAGACCTCTGTCATATGCACAGAGTGAGGCTTTAGGACCATAGCCACTTACCCCTTCTCACGTCCTGGTTGGTAAACACCTAACTTCACTACCACCAAAGACTGTACCTTCCTCAGTTCCAGTAATGGCAAACCGTGAGGAGCTGGGTAGAAGGTGGAAATACTGGCAGAGACTTCTGACCAGCTTTTGGAACAGCTGGCACAGAGACTATCTGATGGACTTGAAATCACCTCACAAATTTGACACTCCAACTCCTACACACTTTGTTAAGAAGACCTGTTGAAATATGTAAATGTAACACGGTCCAGTGGTGATGAACGATTGTTCATCAGGCGGGAGGATGTTGTAACTTTATTCTATTTAATGTTATGCTGATGTGAGAAAAATGCATTATTATTTTAAGTGAAATATTAATTGAAAGAAACTAAAAAAGATCAATGTGGCCGAAACGTTATACTTTGGTAAACCGGGTGTGTTTTTTTGTGAAGGGAACTCTACAGGATGTACATGTAATGTAATCTCCATCTTGACTATTCTAAAAGAAAACAAATAAACAAATGCAAGTTCACGTTGCTGCTGTGTTCAGTGAAAAATGTGAACAGTGATGTTCCAATGAAGAAATCAGCCTCTGTCATCAGTTTGAGAAGCTTTCACTACTTAATAATTCAGTTTTAAAACTCACCACTACTTCCTGTATTTTACACATTTTGGTTTTCTACATTTCCTCACAAACTTTTCTGAAAGAGGGCTACTGCTTTGCCAGAAATATTCCTGTTCAAATGGCGTGCTTATCAATGTTCATGAAGTCAAGCAAGGTTACGCAACCAGGACAAATGACAGGTCAGATCTGTGGAGTGGTGACCCTGCTCACAAGAATAGATATTTTGTATTTTTACCAATAAAAACAACTGGATTTGCAAAGTTCAATGCCATAAATTGGAACATTTCATTTAATCTCAATCCAGACCAGTAGGTGACAGACCCTCCACCAGAAAAGTTACACTTTGCACCTTTAACTTGTTCCCAGTCACTTTTACTCTATAAGGGACTCTGTTTTTGCCGTGTATAAAATAGCTCAAATAACAATAATTTTGAGAAATATTTAGTGACTTCACTCTAGACTGGACTGTTTTGTTGCGAGCCGGGGATGGACTTGAAAGCAGCGGTTGCGTCGTGTCTGGATCCTTCTCCTGGAGTGAGATCTGTCAGACAGGCCTGTAATTAAAGTGAAAAAAGCAGCCCTGCGGTCCCTCCTTCTAAACTTGTTTTGGACGAGTCTCGAAGAAAGAGCCCTCCCCGCTGACTGACTACGCTACAGCTTCAGATCCTCAGCACTTAAAGACAATAGAGGCTACACTTTTGGATTAATAAGGGACTCACTTGAAACATGCCTAGTTTAAAAATAAACTAAATTGGCCAAAAGTCCGCTTGAGAGATTTTCAAAGCCTTGTACTCAAGTTCTCCAGTTTTCAAACGATATGGGGGATGCTTTTAAGCAAAAAGAAGGACCAATTTTCGCTGCAAACTCAAGAGAAGGGTTAACCAAAGACGAAACCAATGCTGCGTTCCAGTCGCCCTCGGAGGTCGGAACTTGGATTTCGGAATGACTTAATCTCAGAGTTTAACATTGGATGCGCATTCCAGTTGTCAAGTCGGAAAAAGTATCAAGTAGTAAAAACTAGGAAAGTGCTCAAACTGGACACTGTTACTTCACTAACTGTTAATAAACCAATGTCTGAGAACGAATTTCTACTTTTGTTGACATTAGCTCCATGTACCATTAGCAACATTAGCATAACAGCACATTTATAACTGTAGTTCAGCGGCTGTGCAGGAGCAGGTTCACAGAAGTGGGTAAACAAAAGAGCAACTAAAGAAAAAATAACACAAGTGCTATCTATGTTGTAACTGTCAGGTTTTTAATTGTCACCAAATGCAAGGCACAGCCATGTTCAAATTTCCAACTCGGGCTCTGAAATATTCTCCAACTTTCCGAGTAGAAATTCAGAACTCGCCGGTCATTCCAATTCAACCCGACCTCTGATGATTACTGGAACACACCATAAGATTTCCAAGCACGTACTTCTGGGTTAGCTGTAAGTAGTTCCTTTTTTTTTTTAAAACACAAATTGCTACTTTTACAATGTACAATGGACATAATGAATTTTACTCTTCTACAAGAAAAATGAAATGTGCACGGTGTCTGTCTGGAATGTTCCACAATATCGTAAGTTACAGGTCCGATCTGTGAAGAGGCGAGCCCGTTCCGTTGTAAAAGTGCTTGTTTTTCAGGGTATTTTTGAACAATAACACCTGTAATTGAATAAATGGAAGACAGTGATGACAAACTGGAATATTCTAGGCA
Organism: Periophthalmodon schlosseri; assembly: GCA_000787095.1. Classification (NCBI taxonomy): domain Eukaryota; kingdom Metazoa; phylum Chordata; class Actinopteri; order Gobiiformes; family Gobiidae; genus Periophthalmodon; species Periophthalmodon schlosseri. Next base: position 20,184 of record KN482221.1, on the reverse strand, counting down.
AAGCAGTAAAATCTACATGGAGACAAGCGAGTGCAGACTCGCCGCCAAAAAAAAAAAAAAGACATGTAAAAAGTATAAAATTTTACTTATGGAATTCATACACTCAGTTGATACTTTGCAGTGTCATCACGCTAGGGGTGTGCTGCATGTATGTCTATGGCGCAATGAGCACAAATCAGCTCACCTGTTGTAGTTCCAACAGTCAGTTCTTTCTGGTTAGATTGTGTTAAAATAAAGCTCAGATTAAAGTCTAACAAAGCCTCAGACAGCGCACGCCTACACTTGTCATCTACGTTCCCTGGGGGTGTGATGCTATTAGCTGCAAAGTATCAATATGACGTTAGGTAATAGCCCATTTACTATAGATTTGGAAAAACCTATTTTACAAAAGAGATCATTTGCATAAAATATTGACAAAGAACATAAAATTTTCCTCATATTTTTTCCGATAACCTACAATAAAAGCTTGAAATTGCCTTCTCCAAATGAACTAAAGACTCCCCTTCGCCTTTACATCCGAGTTACTGTTATGATTGATCAGAACTTATGAGTGCACTGTTTGTGCCTTGATGCTTGTCTGAGGATCCATAAATCTATGCGCACACGCTCCTACATGGCCCCTGGCTCTGCTCCACTGGCCCCCGCCCCACTGGCCACCGCTCCGGATCAATGCACCCTCTTTGACTTCACTTGGGCTCGGTTATTTTCTGGCTCTTGCTGTGGCCTTGGAGGAAACTTCCACTGTAAAGATCGATGGTGAAGCCCTGTGTTTTGGTGTAATTGTATGAAGCTGTATACATACTGTTTGTCTTGCTTTAGTCATGCAAGGTCGTGTGTAATCTAAGCATGGTGTAATATGCTACGTGTACCTCAAAGCGGCTCATTCTTATCAAGATAAATGCTCTTTACGTCACGCATTGATTGAGACTGTAAAATCCAATCTATTCATTTTATGTAGAATTTTCTTGGGTGATAACTAATACAGAAGCTACTGACGGGGTCACCTTGTTTCGTCCAATCAGGCGCGTTGTAGCAAACAATCATGGGAAAACAACTACCTGACACCATCTCAGACTGAGGTAGGGTTCTGTTCGAAGTTCACATTTTAAACTCATCCAGGAGTATTGCCAAAACGACTAAAATATTAATAAAATATAATATCTATAATAATACAATAAAAAATATGGTGATTTGCTGATTGTGTCCATTCAAATTGCAATTTTGATTTGATTGCGATTAATCTTGTAGCTCTAAACCAGATTGTAAAAGCGTGAACTATATCCAACTGTATTCATTTCCATTTACATCTTTATATTTCGTTGATACTACTACTATTTATTGTTTGACACAGAGACAGCAGTTAAATAGGAAATCACTGCCTTTTAATATGAACCATATTATGAACCTGGATATAAGCGGGTTCACGTGTTTTGTTTCTGATCTGTTACTGTTGTGTTTAGTCCGCTTCCTCCTGTGGCTGTGTCGAGGTCAGTCTGCCCTCTGTCCCACCTGCTCTGGACATGGGGACAATGGGCCGTGAAGATGCCCTCGGAGGTTCTGACTGTTGGAAAGGAACCTCTATTTTCTTGTGGTACACCTAAGGCTTTGGGAGACATTTTGAGTTGTCGTTGAACTTTTCTTACTAAATATCTCACTGTTAGGGCAGTATAGTAGCTCAGTTGGTTGAGTGTTTGTCCACTGATCCGAAGGTTGGCGGTTCGAATTTTTTTCGGTGCGATTCCAGCTCCCAAAGATGGATGTTGCTGTTGTGTTATGGGGCAAAACACTTACGCCCCCTGGCTCCCAATGTCTGTGCACACTGGTGTACGAATGGGTGAGTGGTTCCTTGATGTGAAGCGCTTTGAAGCCTGTCATGATAAATTCTGTAGCAACTTATTGTTTAATATATGGAAGCTGGAACTATATATTAATATTTATCGTGAGTGCTTTTTCTTTGTACTACTGGGAAAATTTGTTTTATTTTACTGTACCACAATGACATTTTAACTGTAGAAGGTTGAATCATGAACTTCTATGACTCATTATAGCTACAAACTAATTCCTTGAGTGTTTCATTCTCTTATTTATTTATTGCAATTTATATTTTTTTAACAATAGTGTGCATTTACAACAGTTTTTAGGGGATTATTTTGCCTTATGGTTTTGTTTCAGTATTATCGTTTATCGTCTAGGTTAACTTCAGCAATATATCGCACTTCAAAACGTGATATTGTGACAGGCCTATGAAGGTGGAAACGTGCTATGCAAAAATGACTCATTACAGATACAAACAATTCTGCTATTTATTTATTGCAGTTCATTTTTAAACCATATTACACATTTAGAATCGTTTTTTTTGAATAATTCTACTTTAGGGTTTTTGTGTCAGTGGCATAGCTCTACTTATATCTGTGTAATCCCTCAGTCGTCCAGTAGGTTCCACAGTGGTCCATGGGCGTGTACTAGTCTATGTGTCTTATACTTGTTCTGATGCAGCACAAGATCAGTCTAAAGATATTCAGAGGTTCATTTCTGCCCTGTGATGTGACTTTTCTAGTATCGATACCTGCTCAAATGAGTATCTAGTTTTGATACTAGTTTTAGTGTTGATTAGTGTTTATTGACAACCCTACTATCTTCTGTTCACTATTATCAACCACCGGCTCATTTGTTCTAAATCTACTTAATAATCCATAATACGGGACATTTTGGCTCTGAGGTGGAGGAGCCAGTGTATATTGTTGGCAGTGGCACTGGACCGTAGCAGGACGGGCCCAATCGCTGAGCTGGTCTGGAGCAGTGCCATGGAGCCCCCTCTGCCCCTCTCACAAAGCCCACTTGTGTGTGCAATGAGGGGGCTGGGGTATGGACCTCTCCCATCCTCCCTGCTCCTGTTACCCAGTCTGCTCCTGAGAGACCTGAGGCTGGTTTAGTTTAGTTTAGGTTTGAATTCTAAAAAATCCAGTGTTGTCACGATACTAAAATTTCAAACCTAATTGCGATACTGAGGAATAGACTTGATGCTCAATACCGATTCTGGTACCACGATGATCTTTAGACAATAGAATGTGATTTTCGACCTTAAGTAGTACTTTATTTTATATTGTCATGTGGCCTTATATTGTGTCCTTGCTCAAATGATTATCTAGCTTCAATACTAGTTGTAGTACTGAGTATTATCTGCTTTTCAATACTTTTGACAACCCTAATCTACATTTTTGTAAGTTGTTCTTTGTTGGAACTATTGTAATTTGGTCCTTTTTTAAAAATCTGGTTTAGACCTGGGTTAGACCTGATTCAGACCTGGTTTAGACTGGTTTAGAATCAGGGTTGGACCTGGTTTAGACCTGGTTTAGACCTGGTTTAGACCTGGTTTAGACCTGGTTTAGACCTGGTTTAGACCTGGTTTAGACCTGGTTTAGACCTGGTTTAGACCTGGTTTAGACCTGGTTTAGACCTGGTTTAGACCTGGTTTAGACCTGGTTTAGACCTGGTTTAGACCTGGTTTAGACCTGGTTTAGACCTGGTTTAGACCTGGTTCAGAC
>KN482221.1:0-16579 GCA_000787095.1 Periophthalmodon schlosseri | reverse complement strand
GTTTAGACCTGGTTTACACCTGGTTTAGACCTGGTTTACACCTGGTTTAGACCTGGGGTACTCGGGCAGCTAAATATTTGTTGGATGTGGAAAGGTAGCCTGCCCACAGGAAACCACCCAGACACGGGAAGAACATGCAAACTCCTTATAGTTCCCACTTGCCCTGGGAATCTAACCCCGAACCATCTTACTGTGAGAGATGCTTAGATTGAATTCAGATTTGACTTTCAACTAGGACCTCCAACCCACACACTCCTGTCCCAGTCAAGGACATCCCCCCCCTCTCACGCAGACCTGCAGAGGAGGGGGGGCAGCGGAGGGGTCCCATAGGGGAGGGAAGGGGGGGCGCCTGTTACTCTCTGGTTACTGCTCACGGGCTGCCAATGCCGGAGCGTCGCCATGGTAACGCCGGTTCCTTCAACAATGCATGGCAGGGCCGCCCTCCCCCCAGCCCGCGTGCACATTTACAAACACTGTTGCACCATAACGGAGGTGATTTAACCCGCGCGCTATTCCCAACGAAAATATTAACCGTTTTATGTCAGTTAATTAAAAGCAAATTAGGACAATGAAGATAAATAGCCCTATGTGGATGGTGTTTAGTTACAATGCACATTTTAAACCCGTCCAATAATAATAACATTTGAGAGAATACAAGAAAACAAGAATCCCAATCATTTGTAGAGGTCTAAACTAGTGTTCTCTCGAGACAAACATTTCAAACTCTATTTCAATACTAAGGAATAGACTCAATACTCGATACTGATTCTGATCGCGATGATAATACAAAAAACTCCCTCAGTCGTTCAGGTAGGTTCCTTAGTGGTCCATGGGCGTAGACTATGTGGTCCAGGGATGCAGCGATCCAATGCTGGTATCTGATATCGTCGATACTGAAAAATTTGCTGGATCAGATATTGGCTTCCAAATTGGTGCGACTGATATCCTGGTTGGACATACAAATTGATGTATAAAAACCATTTACTGGTCGTAGTTGGCCCTGAAAGTCTCAGAATGTTTGAATATTTATTTCTATGAAGGTGTTCTATAGTTACTTGAGGGATAAATAACAGCTACGTAACACATTTAGATCAGTTTTGTCTTGTTATTTCTCTTATCTTGTTATACTTAAAGCTGTAGTATCTAAATCGATATCGGAACTGAGAAAGCTGTATCATGCATCCCTTTATACTTGTTCTGATACAGCTCGGGATCATTCTAAAGCTACTCAGAAAAGGTTCATTTCCGTCCTGTGAGTGTGACTTTTTTAGTATCGATGCCTGTTCAAATGATTATCTAGCATCGATACTAGTTCCAGTATTGATTAATCTGATTTTAGATACTTTTGACAACCCTAGTCTAAACTACAGGGTTAATAGCTTTTACACATAAGACGGCACAAAGACGATAGGTAATATAATGTCTTAGAGAACGAAAAACTAACATTTAGCTTCATGATTTGTTATTTTCAACCATTAAAGTTGTAACTAATAGTGTTTATGCTATGCTAAGACCTTATGTTGCACCCCGTAAACCTTGTCATTTTGATGCCTTATTCATGTTTTGTTGTGCGTACAAAGAGATGTCAAAGGGACTTGTATTAGCTGTTATGGAAACGCTGCCATGTATTGTGCATGAATATTAAAATAGTTTACATAAGCCATGCCAGGGGGCTCTTGTGCTTTGGAGCTGATGAGGCTGATTTGGGCATGATGCTGGTGTGAAGCAAAGTGCAAATGAAAAGATAGGGGAACAAAATCTAGTTTTGCTTCGTGTCAGGCATATTTAAGTCCACAAGTCAATGTAAAACTGTTCTAATGTGAGTCAGTCACGGCAGGAAAACCGAATAACTGACCTAGTCCTATTTAAAGCGATTCTTCAAAATGCATGTAAACCCAGGAACTACGACTGAGGTGTTTGAATTGAATCCCAGTAACACATCTGCCGATATGTACTCGGATACCCACTGCATGTAACAGCACAGTCCAGTTTACATTAGGTGCAGCCTAGGAGAGGCATTCAACTGCATGAGGTAAGAAACGGCCAGGTAAATATTAGTCATGTGCTTGGACGTTTACTCACTCGTTTTAGATTTAGCGATGACGAACTACGGCCTCTCCATCGAGCACCTATGGCCTCCACTGAGCACATGTTGCTTTGTTTTGGACCATTCCGCTATGTCAAAGTGAAAGTGAAACTTACCAGAGCTTCAATGTAGGCCATATTTGTGCTGCAGAAAGCAAATAACGTGCGTGTTTATTTCTGCCAAAGGTGTTCACACACCTTCTGTTCACACCTAGTAATCTGCTGTAGACTAGGACAGGAGTGGTCTGACAGGTGTTGGAGCAAAGACAGTTTGAATTTGGTTGTTTAGCACACTCTGAGTACACTCTACATGTAGACATAGTGAGTGGCAGGAAGGCTACAGGGCTGGGGAACATGTTCTGGCCACGTGTAGTGTGCGTATTGTGCAGTGTGAGGACAGTCTGCAGTATTTGTTTGACTCAGACGGCTCTTTTGAAGTCTAGATCCCTGCCAGGTGTCCGCATGAATTTACATGACAAGTCTACTAACTATCTGCATGTGTCCCCCGTGAGCTGATGAAACATAATTGCAACCAATTTACTTTGTCAAATGAGGTCCAACAAATATGAAGAGTCAGGTGCAGTGAACAAAGTGTCATTTTAAACAGGTAGAGCCGAGCGTAGCCTTTAACATAGCCTTTGACGTAGTGTTTGCCTGTTGCCATGTTTGACTTCCCAGCTGCAGCCACATGCTCCCTCTGTCTGCTCCTTTGTCTCCTCCTCCACACTATTACCTATATCAGACTGGAGCTGCACGGCCCTGTGGCCAGCCAGGGTCCCCTTAATATGATTAGGAGGATTATGGCGTTGTCTGCACATCAAAAGAGCCAAGAGCAATTATGAGGCCTGCCTTTCAGCAGCCTGCTTCTCCTCCGGCCCTCAGGAGGAGTCCTACGGGGGGAGCCCTACAGGAGGAGCCTACAGGGGGAGTCCTACGGGGGGGTCTTACAGGGGGAGTCCTACAGGAGGAGCCCCACAGGAGGAGCCCCACAGGGGGAGCCCCACAGGGGGAGCCCCACAGGGGGGCCCTACAGGGGGGAGCCCTACAGGAGGAGCCTACAGGGGGAGTCCTACAGGGGGAGTCCTACGGGAGGAGTCCTACGGGAGGAGTCCTACGGGAGGAGTCCTACGGGAGGAGTCCTACGGGAGGAGTCCTACGGGAGGAGTCCTACGGGAGGAGTCCTACGGGAGGAGTCCTACGGGAGGAGTCCTACGGGAGGAGTCCTACGGGAGGAGTCCTACGGGAGGAGTCCTACGGGAGGAGTCCTACGGGAGGAGTCCTACGGGAGGAGTCCTACGGGAGGAGTCCTCCCAGACACAGAGGGGAGCAGCTCATCTGACAGAAGCCGTGACAGGCTCACAGCGTTTCAAATCAGCTAAAGCAAAAACAAACATTCAAATAAATCATTTAAAAAGAACATTATGTTCTACATTAGGACTAACAGCCCCAGCACAGCTCAATACAGCCCCATACAGCACAGCCCTGTTTATCAGAGGTCAGTGTGCGTTGTGTCGTGGCCCTGCCTGAGTCTGAGCAGAGGTTCCCCGATCAGAGGCGACTTGGATCTGGCCCAAACTCTTGTCACAATCACATAAAGCCTTTAATGCTCCTGCCAGCTCCCGACGCTCCGCTCTTTGTGCTGCTTCACCACTTTACACCCGAGCCAGCACTTTGCTTCCATCACCGTTTCATACACCATTTCCACAACTCGTATGTTTCTTTCCTCATGACAGAAACAATCTGTCTCCTCCCCTATAAGGCGCTCTTCAGTTAGATCACAGCCAAAGCCAGAGGGACTCCCATGAGTTTCGCGTCCTGTTGTTCCCATGAATATCGAACGCTCGGGTGTAGTTTTAAAGCCTGTTTGAGTGGAGCTGGCAGGAGCGGCAGTGGGCAGGTCAAGAGTCCCCTCTGATATAGTTTCAATGGTAGTCATCTGGACAGTGTTTGTAGACTCTGGACCACAGCAACGTCAGTGTCAAGTGTCAAGGCGTTTCAGCTGTCAGAAGCCATTTTCAATCTAAAAGTACTGGACTACTAATACTGCCTTGCACTATAGCCACTTGAATCTTGAGAGACTGGCACAGGAATCAAGGCAAGTAAACAAGACCAGGGCAAGTTTCAGGTTATAACTAATCTACCTCCCCTTCGCTCAGGCCACTACCAGGGTTGCCAGGTCTGATTCTTTATAGCGACTTTGGGCTTCTAGTTTTGGAAAGTTGAGTTCTGTTTCACGATAATAAACCCAGTAAAGAGTTGTCACGACTCCAAAATTTTAAACTCGATTTCGATGCTACGGAATAGACTCAATACTCAATACCGATTCCGATGCCATGATACAATAAAAATACACTTTTTGTTTAGACAATTGATGTAATTTTACATAGTAGTTTCTTTTATATTCCCATGTGGCCTGATCTGTGTAATCGCTCAGTCGTCCACGTAGTTTCCGTAGTAGTCCATGGGTGTTTTTTAGTATAGATACTTGTTCAAATGAGTATCTAGTTTCGATACTAGTTTTAGTATCGATTAGTATCTAATTTTCGATACTTTTGACAACCCTACTATAGACATTAAAGCAGTTTTTGATGTTAAACACGATTTACCAGTTGCGTATCCCATTAGCACTTGTTCAGCGGCGACACGTTCATCTAGCTGTGGGGCTGGGGTCGCTTGTTCTTTGTTTTGTTTTTTTCAATGGCTTGCTTACTTGTTGCTCTATGAAAATCTGGCAACCCTGACCAATCCCTTCAGATTGTAAATAACTTCCGAACAGCAGTGGAAATGTCTTTTATCATGGACCACTTCAGGACAAACGAGGGAAAACGCAGACCAGTTCCCCTGCTATGTAAGAACTCCGAGCTCCCGCCTCCTGGATAACCTTCTCCAGTGAGGCCAGCATGAATAATTGAACCCAACACTCAAGACGTGACAGAGCGCACCGAGGCTCCAGCAGAGGCACTCCTGAGCACACATACACTATTAAATATGCACGTAGTGGGGACTAATAGAGCAGCAGTGTACAGAGAGCTCATAGGATCACAACGGGGCTGGTAAATAGTGCATTATGAGCACGAGGCTGGATCGTGTCAAACGTACATGTGTAATAAGGAGGTATTTTGTAGTAATGGCTTGTGTATATTGTTTGCCTGGTTTTGATTTTTAATGCGGAGAGCTTTGTGATTATTAAATGGATTTGTAGTGCTGTACTGCTTACAAACCCTGCATATGTAGACTGTGTTCTTCTCCCAAATGGAAAACACTCCACCACCTTGTGTTGTCGTGTGGTAATACAGGAAGTGCTCCGCTGTGTTTTTAAACTCCACGCACCTTCACGAGAATCATGTGGATAATTTCAGCCCTGGAATTGCCGATCTCTACTGAGCTAAAGGTAAAAGTTAGCTGTTAACTTGAAAACTACCACTTGATGACATCTCAAGGTGGAACAGAGCATTTTGAGCTTTGGAGATGTAGACAGAGATGGACTAATGATAAATGATTACTCAGACACGTGTGAATGAAACAAAACACAACTCCAAATATGTTTTTGATGAGGTAACAACACTATAACATGACTTAAAGCTCACAAGAGTCCATTTTGTGTAATATAGGACCTTACAGTTTACATTAGTCCAAACTTATTCCTCACTTTCCTAATGCTGACGAGTTTATAAGCGCTTTTCACAACTTTCACAGAGCGGAGTTTTTCCAGCACCGAAATACTAACAACAAACTAGCCTTACTTCCTGGTTCACGGACGATAAAAACACTATTATGGATTCTGACAGCACACAGCAGTCTCATTTTGATCCTAAGAGCTGCTTTACAATATATCTGCACTGGGACTTGAAAAATTGCAGCCTGTGCGATTTGCTAATTGCGATGTTGTTTCTATCATGATTAACCTCGCAGCCGTAGTCCAAGTTAAAATCTACAGCGCCATACAGAGGCTGGAGGTACAAACTACAAAAACGGCCCCTTCCACTATATTGTTTGCATTGTTTTGTCTGCCTCCTGGACTAGCCTGTTAAAGCTGTGTGTGTGCGTGCGCGTATGTGTGTGCGCGCGTGTGTGTGTGTGTGGTGAGCTGTGCTTCCTCAGGGACAGGACCACTGCATCATTACCGCTCATCAGCTGCTGCCACTCGGGCGGATTTACTCCACTGGTGTAGCCTACATGCAGCCAGTGTGGCACAACAGGCAGGAGCTACACTACACCTCATTATAGAAGGACCATGTGTGTTTAAGTTTCCATGTTTATATAAAGTGGGCAGAGGTCAGTAACCATAGCGATGTATATGTGGGTAGAGATGGTTTTGCTATGTTAAAGATGACAGAAATTTTAAGACCCCGGTACCTGATTTTTTTCCCATGTGTCTGAACAAAATGTGTCTCGGATATATTGTATAAGCAGCTCTTGAGGTCAGAGTATGTCCGCTGCGTATTGTCTAAAGCATTTTATTGGCCGATAATCAGGAAATGCACGCTGGCATGCTAGTTGTTACGTCAAAGCAAAACTCCACTGTCATCTCAGTGTTTTGAAAGAGCTTATAAACTCATCATGGTGAGTAATTAGGATGCTCAGAATGCATAAAGTAAGCGAGGAACAACTTTGGACCACTGCGAATCTTTTAAAACAAACTAGTTTTGTTTTTCACATTTTTAATAAAGTAAAAATCAGCGTACAGCGCCTTTTAGAAGCAACAGCATTTGATTTAAAAGTGCATTAAGTAACTTCTCTGGTGGGACCGCCATCTGCTCGTCTCCACGGAGATCGTTATTGCTTTGTTCACAGTACATCATTAAAGATATCTTGTATTTATTCAATTACAGGTTTTGAAGTCGTCGCCTGCTTGTCTCCATGGAGATGTATAATCTAATGCCATATGGTGGAAGATTCCAGGCAAAGCAATAACATCTACATGGAGATGAGCAGATGGCAGACCCTCCACCAGAAAAGTTACATAGCGCACCTTTAAAATGTTTGATACTGCAAAAGAGAAAATGGAATATTAAATCAAGTCTGTATTTTAAAGTATTGATATTGGTCACGATACTAAAATTTCAAACTCTATTTCCATACTCGATAGTATTGATACTACTTTCGAGACTCGATATCTCCATCCCGAAAACCACGATGACAGTAAAAACCAATAGAATGTCATATTCCATAGTGGTCCATGGGCGTGTACTCGTCTATGTGTCTTATGCTTGTTCTGATACAGCTCAAGATCATTCAAAATCTATTCAGGAAAGGTTCATTTCTGTCCTGTGAATGTGACTTTTTTAGTATCGATACCTGCTCAAATGAGTATCTAGTTTTGATACTAGTTTTAATACTGTAATACCGTAATAAATATATATCTTAATCATTATGACAGTTATTATTTTAAAAACTACATTGTGGCACTGACATTCGACTGCTCCACAATGTTTCACCCGGACAGCCCTTTTTCTCATAGCCCTGGTGAATAATTGACCATGGCTGCACGTGCTTCCATACGTCGCATACTAAACACACACTCTCCTGTTTTATTGATATTTAATAGGACGGATGAGTTATTGATGATCGTGCCAGGAGTAGATTTCCTCTGACCCAGTTGGAGAGATGAGAGCTGATGGTTGGTGGTCAGTCAGAATGGAAACGCGTGAAAAAAGCAGAGATGTATGTTTCCCAGGTAGGTTATTTTGAAAAAAAAAATTCCAATAATCAGAAAGTGTGCGTTAGCATTTACTGTGATGGTGAAAGTTGTGAAAAGCGCTTATAAACTCATCATGGTGAATAATTAGGATGCTCGGAATGCATAAGGTAAGCGAGGAGTAACGTTGGACCACTGTGACGCGCTTAAAATGAACTAGTTAACGTTTTTGCAGTGTTCTCTTCCGAAACATGCTCAAGTTGTGTTTTGTTTCATTCATAAGTTTGAGAAATGTAGGTTTTTTTCGTTAATAGAGTGATACCAATCTGTTTGTGATATAACGCATTTTGCCTCATTCCATATGCTCCCCTAATCTCTCTGTAATGCGCTCTCGCCTCAGAATAAGAAGGTCCCCGAGTTTGGTTCCTGGTTCTTCTTTATTAACAGAAAATCAAATCTATCCTCTACTGTGGGCCAAATGCAGAGGACACATACAAATATATAATTTTCTTATCTTAGGGTTGTCAAAAAAGCAATACAAAAAGTAGTACCAATCAGTGGTGGAACGTAAAATTTTAGGCATGTGTACTTTACTTTTACTTCACTACATTTGAGAGCAGGTATCTATACTTTCTACTCCACCCTCCCACCTGCCCCTGTGTCCAGAGCCTTGACCTGCAGATAGAGACACACACAAGTGTCATTCTCAGTCTATGGACAGGCCTCATGTGAAAGAACCTCCAGAATTCACTTACTGAGCTGCAGCGGCTGCACTAGCACTGAGTCGTGATTGACTGCAGGCAGCTTGGCCGTTATATCCAGTGTTCTTGTAATTAAGAGTAAATTAGCTTTACAATTACTACCCATAAAATCAATGTTTGATTTAAACATAACTTTACCAGTGGTGGAAGAGGGACTCTTCTGTCACTTAAGTAAAAGTACAGATACTGGAGCAAAAATTACTCAAGTAAAAGTAACAGTAACACATGAAAAAATCTACTTAAGTAAAAGTATTAAAGTAACTTTTTAAAATGTACTTAGAGTAAAAAGTAAAACAGGTGCTTTAATACTTTTGCTTAAGTAGTTTTTCCATGTGATACTTTTACTTTTACTTGAGTATTTTTTTTGCTCCAGTATCTGTACTTTTACTTAAGTAACAAAATTGAGTACTTCTTCCACCACTGGTACCAATACATGTATTGAAAAAAAAAATATATATATTCTCCTGAATAGTTTTAGAATGGTCTTGGACTTGATCAGTACCAGTGTGAGAGATGATAACATTTTATTGTCAAAGAAAAGTGTTTATTTATTTATTTATTATCATTGTGCTATTATAATTTGAGTATTGGGCCCCAACACTTATCCACAGAAACACACACACACACACACACACACACACACACACACACACACACACCCACACACACACACACACACACACACACATACTGGAGACGCGCTTGGCCACGTGAAGATGATGGATTTGATAAGTGGAGAATTGGTGCAGACAAATGACAGCGCTTTGTTACCGCTGCAGAGCCAATGAGCCAACAGTCTCACAATAAGCAAATTAAAGAGCAGTATTTCTCAAACTCTTAATAGTAAACGGCGAGATAGTGTGTGGAAACGTGAACTGTGTTTTCACACAATAGAACGGTATTGTTATGAGAAATGACCAAAATGGAAATCCAAAAATGTTGAGTCTTATCATTTATGAGCCAACCACAGAATATAGGAATTTCCAATCGGTTTCATATTTTCTGCTGGCATTTCGGACCATTGTTGTGTTCTTGAGCAAGACACTATTATTTTAGTGAACCGACAGTTAAATGCAAAATTACGAAGGGCCCGGCACCTGTTTATATCTGAATATTATTGCTATTCCAAGTATGTTCCACAGTATTGCATTAAACGTATCCATCTCCATAGCGCCAGTCGGGCGAAGGTACGGGCGAAGGTACGGGCGAAGGTACGGGCGAAGGTACGGGCGAAGGTACGGGCGAAGGTACGGGCGAAGGTACGGGCGAAGGTACGGGCGAAGGTACGGGCCAAGTTACGGGCCAAGTTATGGGCCAAATCTGTGGAGAGGCGATGCCGCTCACAGTAAGAACGTCTTTTGTGGTAGCTTTTAGTTATAAAAACAACTGTAATTGAATAAAAGCAAGATAGCTATTTATGCCATACTGCGGAACATTTGAGGCAATGCAATAACATGGAGACAGGCAGCTCTCCCCACCAAGTATTATTGACAGGTTAAACATTATATATAATATCTGTGTAATCTCTGTCGTCTAGGTCTGATCCATAGCAAAAGAAAAATATAAAATCTGTCAACTGGACAAAACGTTGTAGGAGTGAAGACGTTTCTCTGCTCATCCAAGCCGCTTCTTCAGTCCTGGTCAGATACTGGTGGACACTGCCTTATATCCATCTGAAGGGAGGTTACATATAATCTAAAAAAGCTTAGCATGCAGTTAATTACACTCACACAAGTATTACTATTAAGATTGGATTGGCAAGATTCAATGTTCATTTGATTTGAAAACAGGAGCCATACGCATTTCATAACATCATTGTGGAGGTTAAAACCCCATTTAATTGTGTTTGCAGAGCATATTATGTTAACAAAAGCAACACTTGTGAATCTATAATTGCGACCGGTTCATCCAAACAATTCAGATTTAATTGCGATTTCTCCTTCACCTCTTAACGCAGTTTCCCTTTAAGAATCAGACGGAAGAGTCAGTGTTGAATTCATTAGGAGCTATTTGCTAATCTTTGCAACCCATAATTAGCTGCACACACAAACGAGCCTCGCGTTGTCTGGTGTTTGGATGAGGAGACAGAGGTGGGAGGGGGGAGAGAGAGAATTGGTGAGGGAGGAAGAAGAGAGAGAATGGGTGAAGGAGAAGAGACGGAATGGGTGAGGGAGGGAGGAGAGAGAGAATGGGTGAGGGAGGGAGGAGAGAGAGAATGGGTGAGGGAGAAGCGACGGAATGGGTGAGTGAGGGAGGGAGGAGAGAGAGAGAATGGGTGAAGGGGAAGAGACGGAATGGGTGAGGATGGGAGGAGATAGAGAATGGGTGAGGGAGGGAGGAGAGAGAGAATGGGCGAGGGAGGAAGAGGAGAGAGAGAATGGGTGAGGGAGAAGAGATGGAATGGGTGAGGGTGGGAAGGGAGAGAGAGAATGGGTGAGGGAGAAGAGATGGAATGGGTGAGGGTGGTGAGGGAGAAGAGATGGAATGGGTGAGGGTGGGAAGGGAGAGAGAGTGTGAGGGAGAAAGGAGAGAGAATGGGTGAGGGATGGAGGGGAGAGAGTGTGAGGGAGGGAGGAGAGAGAATGGCTGAGGGAGGGAGGGGTGAGAGAGAATGGGTGAGGGAGGGAAGGGAGAGAGAGAAAATGGGTGAGGGAGGAAGGGGAGAGAGAATCGGTGAGGGATGGAGGGGAGAGAGAGTGTGAGGGAGGGAGGAGAGAGAGAAAATGGGTGAGGGAGGAAGGGGAGAGAGAATGGATGAGGGAGGAAGGAGAGAGAGAGAATGGGTGAGGGAGGAAGAGGAGAGAGAGAATGGATGAGGGAGGAAGGGGAAGAGAGAGAATGGGTAAGGGAGGGGGTAATGGGGGAGGGAGGGGAGAGAGAGTGTGAGGGAGGGAAGGGGGAGAGGATGGGTGAGGGAGGGAGGGGGGAGAGAGAGAAAATGGGTGAGGGAGGAAGGAGAGAGAGAATGGGTGAGGAAGGAAGAGGAGAGAGAGAATGGATGAGGGAGGAAGGGGAAGAGAGAGAATGGGTAAGGGAGGGGGTAATGGGCTCGCCTCTCCACAGATGTGACTTGTATTTTGACCTGGTTGAGTCTTGATTGAGATGAATCTAATGACATTGGCTTTAATATGAACTTAAAGAGAGGGTATTTGTACAAAGTTAGAACGTAGAGAGAGAATGGGTGAGGAAGGAAGAGGAGAGAGAGAATGGATGAGGGATGAAGGGGAAGAGAGAGAATGGGTGAGGGAGGGGAGAGAGAGAATGGGTAAGGGAGGGGAGAGAGGGTTTGAGGGAGGAAGGAGAGAGAAAAACAAGCATTCTTACTGGTAATGGGCTTGCCTCTCCACAGATGTGACCTGTATTTTGACCTGGCTGAGTCTCGATTGAGATGAATCTAACGACATAATGTGGAACATTCTAAAAAAAGTGATAACATCTCCATGGAGACAGGCAGCTTACCACCACAGAGTATGAAGACATTATTGTTGAAAACCAAGAAACAACTTTGGCTTCAATATGAACTTAAAGAGGAGACATTTTCACAAAGTTAGAACGTGGTAAAAAGCTTAAAAAATCGATTTTGCCTAATACCTCCTTTTTAACGGCAATTTGCTGAACTTAAACTTGACCGGACCACATGTTTACTCCTTGTGCCAGTTGTTTGTGAAGTCATATCTACTTTGTGGTCTGCGGTCTGTGGACTCATCAACTTATAAAGAAGTTTGTCCTTTGGCAATAAGCAAACGCTGTACTCCCTGAGCTGTTTATTTGTGAGGTAATTGTCTTCCTGCTGGCTGACTCCAGACTTTAATCTCCTATGAATCTCTTTAAGGTCCTATATTACACAAAATCGATCCATGTGAACTTCATAATATTGTTACCTCCTCAAAAACATACCCGAAGTTGTGTTTTGTTTCATTCACACATGTTTGAGTAACCCTTTATTATTAGTCTGTCTAGATCTCCAAAGCTCAAAATGCTCTGTTCCACCTTGTGATGTCATGTGTGGTAGTTTTCAGGTTAACAGCTCCTTTTACAACTTTACAAGTCTTTCACTGGTGAAAGTCCTGGAACTGCCAATCTCTACTGAACAAAGTGGTGGGCACTGGATTCAAGTTAAATGTACGTAGTATGGATGCGCCTCTGTGTAATATCGATTAGTTCAATACTGCAACAGGGCTGCAACAAGCTCATCGATTAATCGCAACTAATCGATTATTGAAGTAGCTGTCAACTATTGCATAATCGTTAAATGGTTCCCAATTGGCCTTTCGCAATAAAAAATTTTGAATTTTGAATTTTGCGAATCGATTAATCGCAACTAATCGATTATTAAAGTAGCTGTCAACTATGTGAATCATCGTTAACTGGTTTCCAATAGGCCTGTCGCGATAACAAATTTTGAAGTGCGCTATATTGCTGACTGGTGAAAGTCCTGGAACTGCCAATCTCTACTGAACAAAGTGGTGGGCAGTGGATTCAAGTTAAATGTACGTAGTATGGATGCGCCTCTGTGTAATATCGATTAGTTCAATACTGCAACAGGGCTGCAACAAGCTCATCGATTAATCGCAACTAATCGATTATTGAAGTAGCTGTCAACTATTGCATAATCGTTAAATGGTTCCCAATTGGCCTTTCGCACCTGTCGCTTTTGAATTTTGAATTTTGCGATATATTGCTGAAGAAATATAGACGATGAACGATAATATTGAAACTAAAACGATTCCAAATGCGCGATATGGTTAAAAAACACAAACGCCAGTAAATAAATAGCAGAAGGAAACACTGTGGTAGTTAGTTTGTGTCTATAATGAGTCATAGAAGTTATTTATTCAACCCTCTACAGCTTAAATCTAATCATAGGAACAGGAAAAATAACAAAAAGTTCCCGGCTAGTACTAAGAAAAAGTACCCGCGATAAATATTGGCCAAGTTTCAAAACATGTCATGAGCTGAGAGAGACTCTTAACACTCTTTTGTCTGTAAATAAATGTTATATTCATGAACCGTTCACAATCTAAACAACTAATCTGGTCATTAAAAATAATCATCGCTAGACTGACTAGCAAAATAATCGTTAGTACACATGGCTCAATAAACTTTTGCCAGGTTACAGAATGAACACCGCTCCGTTTATAGGTTTACCCAACAAAACAATACTACATTTGACCCGTTTTATAATAACACCCAAGGAACACCAGCATTTTCCTGTGGCCCAAAATTGATCCAGATAATAAATCGATTCTGAGAAAATTGTGTTGTTGAATTTTTTTTTGCAATATCTTTACCACATGAAACAAAATGTGCCTTTCAAGCGTATTCCAAGCAGTTGGTTACTACTTTGTCACAGCGAGTCAGCCATGTGTACCATTTTGCTGCATTAAAGGTGCACTATGTAACTTTCTGTTGGGATCTTTACCTGGAATATTCCACAGCATAACTTTAAGCTCATCCATCTTGCATTTATTTAATTACATGCTTTTATTGCACAGAAATGCCTTGGAAAACTTGCATTCTCATTGTGGGCAGATCTGACCTTTAACTTTGCTTTGTATCCATGGAGACGGAAGTATATCGGCATATGTTGGAACATTCGTCAAAGCAACATCTCCATGGAAACTGGCACAAAAGTGAATAACTGGGAATAAATATTTAAAGCACGCCATGCGACTTATTATGAAATTAACATTATATTTTGAGCACATCATTCTCGGGCGTTAACATTTTGGCAAATTGAGCAATAACTTGGGCAAGCGCTAATATTCCCAACGTCGCTGTTATGTCATCAGGTCCTGTTATGCTAACCCATTTATGCTAGCGCCATCTCATTTAGCTCTGCCCGCCATGCCTATTACCACACCTCCTGTTGAGACATAGACAGGACCCATTTAGACACTATGAATATCTCTCCTCCCGTGAAAGTGATCCACAGAGGGTCTAGAACGTTCACCGGTGGGAGAGGGGAGACCCGGGGAGGTTGTGACTCCCGCTCTCGTCGTAATTAGCAGAATTTGCATGCAGATCTCTATCTTAACAAGGGGCTAAATGGAGTGGCTTCCAATGGCTTTTGTGTCTGGGGCCTGTAATTGGCGTCCATCTTACTACTGGCCACACCGCGCAGCCACAGGAGCGGACAGAGCAGGGCGGCTACAGCCAAGCTCCGGTTTTAAGGAGACGTTTTTCTGGAGATTTTGTGCTGCTACGTTATGGGTGATGTTGATGAGCACATTACCTGTCTCTCTGTGTTTTTAAACTCTTCGCAGCTGTACTTCAGGGCTGTAGTCGACTCGAGACATGTCCTGCCGAGCGATTCGTTTACTAAAAGGGGGGCGTGGCAAAAACTCTCAAAACTATTACGTATCTCTGTGTATCTGACCCAAACCGCACTCACAAGTCCACGCCTGCAGGGGAGTTCATGCAAAAACAACTATTTATGCGGAAAAAAAGTACTAGGAAACAACGTATTTATATAAAGACGGATTAAACTTGTGAATTGTGAGTTTAAGCTATAAAAATACCATCTCACTCACTAAGTTCTCCTTTCTGCTGTTGTCCCATATAAATCCTTGCAATTTAAATAAAATGATTCCTCAAGATGTTTTATGGATAAGAAAAAAACAAAACAACAATACCTTTTAAAAACATGGATACCTACTGTGAGCAGAATTGCCTCCTCACAGATCTTACACGTAACTGTGACGTAACCCGCTTGTCTCTATAGAGATTGGTTCGTTTAATGCCGTACTGTGGAACGTTCCAAGCTAATGGCGACAGAGCAGGTGGCAAACCCTCCGCCATGAAAGTCGCATTGCATCTTAAAACAGATTACGTGCGGACAGAGATATTCACCTTTATATCACCAGAATGCGCACCAGATTTGATTAAGGTCACAGAATAGCTGGTTCATAGTGAGAAAACCAAAAAAAAAGGGAGAAAAACAAAAAAAAAAATATTAAAAAGACATTACTGAAACGAGACCCCATTAAAAAGACATTGCGCGTTATGATGTGTGCGGACGGAAATGCCAGCGTCGTCTCGTTGTCACTTATAACAAAGTACTGCACTGTAACACTTTAAATATGGAACCTACTCGTGACATTGAAATTATAATTATTCATATCCGTAATATTTTAAACTATCAGCAACTTTTTATCGTGATATAATCGTTAATCGCAATTATTTTCCCCATGATAATCGTGACACCAAATTTCAATATCGTCCCGTGCCCAGTGTGGAGTTGACAGTTGAGCAGAACAGTTCGCTAATCTTCTTGCTAGCTACTCCTGATATCTGCTCCAAACCACATTCTTTTCCTGACAGATGATTGGCTGCGTAAAAAGAGGCCGTTATATCGTCGGCCAATAGAAACAGCGGACTCTCAATCTTGATTAAAATTTGATTACTTGCACGGCCTTAGAAGAATGACTCAATTTCCGAGGACAAAATTTCCCTAAAAGGACTATAAATTCTCCAAAACCAAATTTCACATCTCGTATTTCCCAGAATCGTGCATTTGACAGAAACCGTCGCGGAGTCAAGGACAAAGACGGCAGAGGAGGGGGACTCTGAAATGTAACGCTGATAAATGGCTGTGTATTTGAGACGCGCAGGATCCTATCGATTTGTGTGTGAGATCGCGCTAAAACGGGCCAGCACAACGCCAGACAGAGAGAGAGATAGACAGAGAGACAGAGAGAGAGACAGACAGAGAGAGAGAGATAGACAGAGAGACAGAGAGAGAGAGACACAGACAGAGAGAGAGAGAGCGAGAGAGACAGAGACAAAGAGACAGAAAGATAGAAAGGGGGGGAGGGAGAGAGAGGGGGGGGGGGAGGGTACTTTCCTGTGTGCGATCATTATCTCCGCTCCGATTGGTCAAGGAGGAAGAGGAACTCCGCTCAATTGGTTGAGTTGAGTCACGACTTCCTGTTACAGATTTGGATCGCCGTTCTACTCTTAAGGTGGTTTCCAACTGTCGGCTGGGAACTTTTCTGGTTGACAGTGTCGATTTGTTTAGAATGTTCCGAAGTGTGGCATTTAACATATGTGTCTAGTCTTTAGTCAGTTACATGTGCTTTTATTGCTCAAAAAT
>JACM01019750.1:0-15930 GCA_000787095.1 Periophthalmodon schlosseri | reverse complement strand
ATTATTATTATTGTTTATTATTTATTACTTATCTAATCTAAACTTTGTCTGAACTTGTGCAGTGTAAGAATGAGATCCGTGGATGTGCTGAGACTTTTCCACTCTCTGAACAATACTGCCACAGTATGAGCTGTTTGTATGAGCTGATCCAATGCCCTTATCAGGGTTGCCGTGCACAGCTCCTGCGCAGGGACCTGGACACTCATGCTCGCCATTGTGAACACTGGAGGCAGCCCTGCCACATGGGCTGTGGAACCATACTCTCCCACAGCACACAAGCACAACACAATTGTTACAAACAGCTGAGGCAGGAATATGAGGCCCGGCAGAGGAATTACAGAGCTATTGCCACTGCCCTCCAGAGGAAGATGAAGAGGATGCAGAGCACCATGGCCCACATGAAGAGGCAGATCGGCCTCATCTGTGAGGGTCTGGAGGTGATGGAAGACCAGCCGGAGTTAGAGGAGGATGACCCTGGAGAAAGCAGTGGCAGCTCTGGAAACATCATCAACTGCTAAGCCATATTATGCTGCTTTGTGTACTTTCTTTATGTATACATATTTTGGAAAATGTATTAAATATACATAGTATGTGCACATGACTTTCCATTATTTCATTCTTAATAAAGAAGGTAAAAGCTGTTGTTCTTGAGGTCTCAGCGTGAACTTTTTCTATTTGGATGGGTCGCCTGTAGGGGGCAGTGATGAGACGCCGATGTGTTCTCGTAAAATCTCGCGATAGCAGTTGTCAACAAAAGCCGACGGAAATACTCAGCGTTCTTCTTCCTGTTAAATCGATCACGTAAGTCAGATGTGTTATGTTTCTTTCTGATTTTAATCGCAAAAAATCTTCTTCATCGGGTATCGCACTCAGTTATTTTAGTGTTGCTGTTTAATATAATGCAGTAGTAACCCATTTGTGAACGGTATTTACTACACAATCCTCACGTAAATGTGTCTTAAGATAACAATGTATGGTTCAGTGTTCCCAGGATGACGCTTGTTTCCTTTCTCCATAGTTTCTAAGAATATAGTCATAATCTTTATCTCAGCATTTACTTTACCCACATTGTTTCACACAAAGTTATTATATTTGCAGCAAATGGCGGACGACGCCGGTGGTAGAGGAGGTTTTCGTGGAGGGTTTGGCGCGGGCGGCCGTGGTCGGGGCCGTGGACGCGGCAGGGGCCGTGGTAGGGGCCGTGGTGCACGTGGAGGCAAATCCGAAGATAAGGAAGTAAGTTGATTGGCTTAATGAAGAGTAAACATCATTCCCCGAGATCGTGGTGTTAAATGAATTGTCCCCTAGTGGGTTCCTGTGACCAAGCTGGGTCGCCTGGTCAAAGACATGAAAATCAAGTCTCTGGAGGAGATCTATCTGTATTCTCTTCCCATCAAGGTACGTCATGAGAAATGGCATTCCATAATGTTTTTCGGTTGTACTAAAAGGAATGCTACATAAGCTATTGACCTCGTTTAATAGGAGTCTGAGATCATCGACTTTTTCTTGGGCTCTGGTCTCAAGGATGAGGTTCTTAAAATCATGCCTGTTCAGAAACAGACCAGGGCTGGACAGCGTACCAGGTTTAAGGTGAGAAATTATTGAATTGGTAATGGCAACAACCCAATCGAACAATGAGCTGACTGTTCTCCACTACAGGCCTTCGTTGCCATTGGAGATTACAATGGCCATGTTGGACTGGGAGTCAAGTGTTCCAAAGAGGTGGCCACTGCTATTCGTGGTGCCATCATTCTGGCCAAGCTGTCAATTGTCCCGGTCAGGAGAGGCTACTGGGGTAACAAGATCGGCAAACCCCATACTGTCCCCTGCAAGGTGACTGGGCGCTGTGGCTCTGTCCTAGTGCGTCTGATCCCTGCCCCTCGTGGTACTGGCATTGTGTCTGCTCCTGTGCCCAAGAAGCTGCTCATGATGGCTGGTATTGATGACTGCTACACCTCTGCCAGAGGCTGCACGGCCACCCTTGGCAACTTTGGTGAGGCTTCTTTTGAACTTGTTTTTTTTCTCCTTGCTCTGCTCAGCTTCACCTGCAGTGGTGTAGTTGTCGTTATCAGGAGAGAAAGTGATGAGTATTGAAATGCACGACAGAAAGACTTGTTTAATAGTCTGCTCTGTTCCCCATGTTAGTGCTCAACAAGCATTTTGATTGGTTACACATTTGGTAATTTATTACTAAATTTTTTCCTGCCATTTCAGCCAAGGCCACCTTTGATGCCATCTCCAAGACTTACAGCTATCTGACCCCTGACCTCTGGAAGGAAACTGTCTTTACAAAGTCTCCATACCAGGTTGGTAGAGTTGTTGCTTGCTTGTTGAAACTATTAAGGTGGTACTAACTCTTTGCTTAATACAGGAATTCACTGACCATCTGGCCAAGAATCACACCAGGGTGAATGTGCAGAGGGGACAGGCGGCTGTAACTGCAACCTCCTAAGACTTTTGTACAGCAGAATTGTTGAAATAAAACATTTCTGAAACTCAATGACTTGATTTTTTTTTTTTTTTCACTATGGCTTAAAATGGTCTAAAGTAGGGATGAGACAATGGCTTGAGGTACACTATGGGTTTAATACTACTGTAGCAATATTTTAGTGACTTGAAAAAGTGCATGTTTCACACACTTATAAAGTGGAGCTTTCTGTGCCTTTGTGGCATGATAGGACTTTAGGAGTGACCTTCCTGGTTTGACTATAGCCCAGATTAATCACTAGGCTACTTTTGCCCTGATTTTACTCCTTGACCACACATTGCAAGTTGGGGGGGAATCTCACCAAGTCAGTAGTTGAATTCTAGAATGAAACTCCACAGTAGTGTTGGGCACTAAGCAGTTGTATGAGAGCATTTACTCATTTGGTGTGTCCTAAGTTGGCATCCCAACCACAACTTTAAAGTTTGCAGGTGCAATTGCAAAACTAGTCTATATAACTCATCTTTGGCAGTCAAATGTAGTGTGCTGATATGCACTCTGTGCATTATATGAGCAACTCATGGTAGTTTCTTTGTACACTTCCTGAGTTGTCTCTCGGGAAGGGTTGTGGTTTTGCAGCCAATCAGAAGGATGATGCAAATCTATTGAGGTCAAAACATTTTATTTTACAATTATTACACAAAATAACACACAGATTCTTAAGCACTCTCAGCTTGAGCTTCCATCATTCTTTGTTTTTGCTTCATTAAACATTTTCGTGCACTGGCATAAGCCCCAAGGTCTCCATCTAGAAATGAAAAAATGTTGGCATTTCATTAACATTTGCAGAATAACAAAATGAACAGTATGAAGGCTAGAAGGCCCACAATTGTAAGTTATCTGAAGCCATCTTTTATTACAATACTCACAGCGTGACTGGAAGTCTTTAGCTGCTTCATTAAACTGCTGGATTTCCTTGGCACAATTCTGCTCATAACTGGCTCCTTCTCTCTGGTAGCAGGCTCTCATTCTCTCCTGGACAATCTTTAGTATTTCCTGGTCCACTTTACTGTAAAAAAAGATAATGCCAATACATCAGATATTAATTACTTAAGTCTAATTTAAAACAATAAGATACAATGTTATTAAATGGCCTAAGGCATGAATGACCTACTATACTTACTAGTCTCTCCTCCACTGCATCTCAGCCTCGTAGTAGCACAGGTAATCACCCTCCTCACACTCAGTAAGGTCGGGGACTCGCCGGAACTTCTGGTGGTAGTACACAGACTTGTTGTTGGACCTTATACTGTCTACGACACCTTCAAAAACAATTAACAAAAATGTCATGCTCACAAGTCATAACAGCATGACTATTGAGTCTATGATAAATGATGCACACTATTTAATTGTACACACAGTTAAAATACAGTATGTAGGCTGCAATTTTAATGTTAATTTGCATATAGAGGGACATTCAAGTTTTTCCCATTCTCACTATATGGACAGGCCATGTTTCATGTGAAATCTCAGAACCTCCAGAATTCACTCACTGAGCTGCTGAGGCTGCACTAGCACTGATTAATGATTGACTGCAGGTGCTTGGATTTAGGTAGTGACCATTCAGATCACAGAGAGCCCTTTTAGGTTAAAACCAACTGGGTGTCAGCATTGAAGCTGGCAACCCAAATGAGAGACTCGTGTGAGGCTCATTCTGCTTTTGATTAGACACCAAAACACTAAATTATAACATAAACAACTTGGCCATCATGTCAAATGTTTCTGTTTTGAGGAATAAGACAAAAATTGTAATGTTATGTGTAAGAGGAATATTTGATTTGAACACGTCCACCTGGTATCTGGGGACACAAATAGGTAGTGTTTATGAAATGTAATATCAAAATCTCACTTAGTACCCCTTTAATATCTAGCATCTACTCATGCATAGCAATGTATCCATAGTCAATTATGCATAAAGATTGAAAGAGGCTGTGTTGTATAGCGTCAATTAGCTTCACTTAGCATTTTAGCATTACCTCTCAATGTCGTGACAGGCACATCCACGGAGTAATAGAAGAGCTTTGACAAGATTATAGCTGGGTTTGGAAGTGCAGTCTGTTTGTCAGGTGCAGGCGTCTGCCGGGGAGGCTCTGGGTATGCCCCCTTGTCAAAATCCGATGGCATTTTCACGTTTTGTACACACACACAAAAAGTAATCCTACAGTACGACCTCAACAACTCTCCTCTAGAACCCACGCATGCGCAGAAAACCGACAATGATGGCGTTGTAGAGGTCAACATTTTATTTACTAAATGAAAATGTTTCTTTTGTTCACTGTTTTTCACATTAACACATCTAAATGTAACAATTAATTTAAGTTTCTAATGAAAAAAGACGTTGGAAAAATATTTTTTGTATTGCGCAACGTAAATGTGTTCATCTATAGAAATACACTAGATGGCGCCAGTGATATAATTAAGGCCCTATGACAAATACAAATATTTGGTAATGCTAATAGACTTCTTGTCTATTAATAGACTTTTAGTTTATTATGTTGTAATAATATAGACTATGCTTAAATAGGAAGCTAAATTTTGAATTTCCACTTTTAGACTGAAATAAATGCTTTCACTTTTACACAAATCAGACCCAAGCATTTCTGTATTACTTGTGTTAAATGGGATTTTGCAAATTGCCACTTAGTTATTATGGAAGGATGGAGACTATGACCACTGCAGCTTGTTTGTATTAGACTTTATAATAGAGAACAAAAGTCATGGATTGTTTGATCACAGTGAAATATTGTAATTCTTCAGTTATACATGCGACATGCCTGTTCATTGAATGTTTTGTCTTCCTTGGAAAGTCAGTGCACCTCTTCCCACCTTCTCTTGACTACTTGGCACAGATCACCCTATTTGAAAGTGAATACGGCTCCTCAGCTGGGCCAAACACTAAATTAGAATCTTTACTCCGTGGGCCATCTCATGTATGATCATTAACGCCAGCCCTTCTCTCTTTCTGTTTCTGCCTCCATAGTGCACAGTCATGGTCAGTGCCTCTTTTTGGGTTATTTTTGCTTTCATGTGTTGCTTTGTTTGTCACAGTGTTCTCTCTGAGCCTGCAAGAAGCATGTTAAGCTGCACAGTTTGGTATAATAATTACTGCTAATGAAAATATTTTTAACAATGCCTCCTTAATGTTGTATTGTATATGTATTTTCTTGTGCACACTCGCACTCTTAACCTTTCTGTGGGCCTAATAGAAAGCGAAAAGGGGAAAATGTTGTCATGTAGCTTCCATGTGTTCTTCTTTTATAATGTCTCATGGAAATGT
The DNA here is from genome assembly GCA_000787095.1 of Periophthalmodon schlosseri. Classification (NCBI taxonomy): domain Eukaryota; kingdom Metazoa; phylum Chordata; class Actinopteri; order Gobiiformes; family Gobiidae; genus Periophthalmodon; species Periophthalmodon schlosseri. The sequence goes on along the minus strand of JACM01019750.1, from coordinate 10,168 downwards.
CTTCTCCAGTCGCATCGTAAATTCTCGGCCCCTCGTCATGGACATATGGGTTTTCTGCCCCACAAGCGTAGCAAGAAGCATAGGGGCAGGGTGCGGTCCTGGCCCAAAGATGATCCAAGCAAACCTGTCCATCTAACAGCTTTTCTGGGTTATAAAGCTGGCATGACCCATACCCTCAGGGAAATGCACCGCACTGGCCTCAGTATGTTCAAAATGCTTGTGTAGTCAAATTTGTAAAATAAAATTGTTTGACCCTATGATTACATCTAACACATTATCTGTTCCTATCTGTACAGAGCAATCAAAGCGTGAGGAGGTAGAGGCAGTAACCATCATTGATACTCCTCCAGTCATTGTGGTGGGAGTAGTAGGATACGTGAGCACTGTGCGCGGCTTGCGTGCACTCAAGACCATCTTTGCAGAACATCTGAGTGATGAGTGCAAACGCAGATTTTACAGAAACTGGTGTGTGCATCTGTAAAGATAGAAATGTGCGTTTTATCTACTCTAGTTACATTCTTCTTGTGTTTTAGGTACAAGAGCAAGAAGAAGGCCTTCACAAAATACAGTAAGAAGTGGCAGGATGAGACAGGGAAGAAACAACTGGACAAAGATTTTGCAGCAATGAAGAGATACTGTTCAGTGATAAGAGTTTTAGTGCACTCCCAGGTAGCTTGTTACACATTATACTGTATGACAGAATACACACTGCCTGCTTTAACCTGACTGGATTTGAATTGCTTTGATTAGTTTGGATAATGACCTTTTTTAAAGGGCAGATGTCTAGGACCTTTATCTAATTCATATGACACAGAGGGAAAAAAAGTCTTCACACTCCCAGCACCAGTCAGCTAAATGATGAGAAGCAGACATTGAGGGGTGCAGTTTCAAATGGCAGTTTAAAAATAATCCTTCAGGCAGAAGTTCACTTGGTGCTCCTACAGGCACCGCCCAGAGAAGTATGGAGAGTAAACAAAAGAATTGGTCAGTACCGAGCTTCAAGATCACACAGTACTCTGTACTAATAACAGTATTATTATGCTATTAATTCTCATAAAACACTGATAAAGTAGTTCCCATGCATCTCAAGGATGAGTTATCAAATAAAAATGTGATTTACTCTCATAACTTTCTTTTTTACAGATGCGCTTGCTACCCATTAAGCAGAAAAAGGCCCACATTATGGAGGTGCAGCTTAATGGAGGCACCATCTCAGATAAAGTGGATTGGGCCAAAGAGCGACTAGAGCAGGCCATCCCAGTTTCTGCTGTCTTTACCCAGGATGAAATGATTGACGTCATTGGTGTCACCAAGGGACATGGTTTTAAAGGTTATAGAATAAAATGCAGTTAAACAAATTGTTCCTTTCAGTATTGTTTAAACTTCAATTATTGTGATCATATTCTTAGGAGTAACAAGCCGATGGCGCACAAAAAAGCTTCCCCGAAAAACTCACAAGGGTCTGAGGAAGGTGGCTTGCATTGGAGCTTGGCATCCCTCTCGGGTTGGATTCACTATTGCTCGTGCTGGTCAGAAAGGTTACCATCACCGCACTGAGCTCAACAAGAAAGTAAGATGTACACGTCAAATAAGTATTATAAATGTTATTTTATATTAACATGGGATATTACATTTCAAAATTAAGCTATACATTGGAGTGTAGTTAATAAATAGATGTCTTCACCTGTCTAATCTCTGCTGTTCAGATTTTTCGCATTGGCAAAGGTGTCCACATGCAAGATGGAAAAGTTATAAGGAATAATGCCTCCACTAACTATGACACCAGCCAGAAAACTATCACTCCCATGGTATCTGAACTTTTCCATTGTATTCAATAACATTCACCACTTGTTACTATATAATGCGTCCATCTTTAGGGGGGCTTCCCTCACTATGGTGAAGTGAATAATGATTTTGTCATGGTAAAAGGATGCGTGGTTGGAGCCAAGAAGCGTGTTCTGACATTGAGAAAGGTATCCCCAATAACTCAAATGCAAATTCCCATAACAATAGTCTCACCCCATGTTCTTTTTGTAGTCTTTGCTTGTGCACACATCTCGCAAGTCCAAAGAAGAGATTGAACTCAAGTTCATTGATACCACTTCCAAGTTTGGTCATGGTCGTTTCCAGACTGCACAGGAGAAGAGAGCTTTTATGGTAAGCATGAACTGCTCTGAACTGGTACCATCTCTTGTTATCAATATAATCATTAATTAAAAACTTTGGTAATTGGCTCCAGGGGCCTTTGAAGAAAGATGCACTGAAGACTGTGAAAGAGCCTCAACAAGAAGCTTAAGAGCTTTTTGATCTAAAGCACAAAGTGATATATCAACGCTGTCAAGTGATTTATGACATTGTTTCATTAAAAGAAAAACATATTAGGCTGTTTCATGTATTTCTCCAACAACATGCAAAAATATAACATTTTGTTGATTGGGAAATAGAAACAGTACACAGACAGTGCTTTTAAGCATTGATGTGTCATGCAAAATTGTCCATTTTGGCCTAAAAACCTTTTTGGTAAAAAAACAAAACAAAAAACAGCTTCCACTAGTGTCATACACCATAGCCTATTTCACTGCTCTTAACAACAGGGGGCAGTGTAGGATCTTCACCCAAATACAATGTTGTAATGTTGTATAAGAACCTTTGGCTTCAAACACACTTAAAACACCCATGCATAGTAAACTTTACCACATTTCTTGTTTTGGTGGATGCTATTCGGACAAATATTCCTGAGATTCTATAGAGGATTGCTGAGATGAAGGGACAGAAGAATGCTGGGAGACTGGTGTGCTTTCCAGGCCAGAAGTCATCAGTGGCAGGTACAGATCATCCATATTAGGCATTACAAACACTTTCTGTTTTAAACAACACAAAAACAATATTTGAGATGTCAAAGTCAAGTCTTTATATATTATAGAGAGAGTACCTGAAACTCGCACTGTAGTTTCTTTTCTATCCACTCGGTGACATGAATGAATGTGACCTCCCTCTCTCCAAGCATCGGCCTGACATGAAGATCTAACCGCGGGGGCACTCGGAAACTGTACCTTGAGGGTCAAAACAAGGATTTATTGTTTTATAAATGCTGTTGAATAATTTAACTTGCATGGGTATGACAGTGGTTCTTTAACTTTTGACACAAAGTACCACCCAATAAGATATCGCTCTCTGTGAACCACCAGATCTAAACTGGATGAAAATTGGGACTATACCAGGTCTGGACTAGGGTTAAATCGTGGCACTTGTAATCCTAAATGTTGGTCTAGCACTAGGAGTGCAAAAACAAAACTACAATTAAACATGCTGGAGAACTACAAAGGGTCAGCAGAAGCCAATGTTACATAAACCACAGTTTAAGAAACATGGGTGTATATTATTTCATTTCCACAATTAGTAATACCATATTCTGTCAGTAGGGGGTGGAGGGATGTTGATAGCCAGAGTCCCTGACAACTCCTGAACTTCCACACTGAGCATTAGAGGCATGTTGGACACTTCTGCGATCTTCTTTTTGATGTACTCATTTTCAGTAGCCTTCTGGAAGTACTTGGACTTTGCGATCTTATCCACAAATCGGAGAATCTTCCTGCCTGTGCTGTTCCCACTACTAAGATTTAATTATAGAAAAGAAAAGATGGTTTTTAAAATAAGAAAATATGTTGCAAATAATGGTCAGCAGAGGTCAATACATTTCTAACACTTTGTTGAATATATGCTTCCAACAATAGGGCAGTTTTCTATCCAAATATAAACAACTCTGGTACTAGCAAGGTTAATTCAATAGTGTGTAGGACAGATGACTTACCCATCAGCCACTACAACAGTGCTCTTCTCTCCTGGAGGCCCTACAGGCTCAAACACATCCTCTTCATCAGATGATCCAGCGCTGGAGGACTCTTCATCACTGTCAGCTAGTATAGACAGCCGGGGTTTAGACCTAGAAAAAGAATTCAATGTATCAACAATTATATCTTTTAGAGAATAACATGTTTAAATGAAATGGGCATCTAAATTGTCACCCAAACTGAAGAGATTCTTGAAGACTTTCAGTTTGGACTTCATCATCTTTTCCTAACTTGCACAGGTTCATCTTAGTCTCTAGGGTCATGTGAAGGCAGCCTGTGTACATGACCTCCATTTGTAGCCATAAACCTACAAAACAAGCCAAACACAAGGGAAGAAATGCGTAAGTGATGCTTTTTAAATGGTTGATCTGGACAGATGACATCAGACAAACACAGGTTAGCTTGAGCTTGTCATTGTTGGTTAGGCTTAGGCTAATGCTAAGACGATTACTAATTGGACAATGGAAGGTTTTACAAGGTAAACTCCACAGTGAAATAAATTAGTCTGTGTCCCAGGTTGACTGCAGAGTTTTGACTGACAGCAGCCTATTTACACACACACAAAATTATAATAGATTATAATAATTTTTAGTGTAAAATTAACACATTAAATAAGTACAAGCATATCAGTAATAAGAAATTATCTTTGAACTACTCCACCACTGTTGTTTCTTTTATATGCACTGTATATGTTTGGAAGAAAACCTATACCTCTGCGATCCAATGAAGGTTTGGATGTGCTGATGACTTGAGGTAGACAAGTACCCATGTCAATATCAGCTAGTTTCAGTTCATTCATAAAGTAGGGCAACTGTGGGAAAAATACAAGCCAAGAATTTATGGTGAATTTATTTGAAATCCGCATATATATTGAGTCATTAACTATTTAGAATATACTTTTTTTTCAACATGATTATGATTGCAGGGATACTATGGGAAAGGACAGGGTAAGTGTCAAAGCGAGAGTAGTGCATTCACTTCTGCTTTATCAGCATGTCCCTCACTGACACAAGCTTCAGAAGAGATTACCATGCACACAAGCCAATCAACCATTTGATTGATTTTTAACCTAGCCATAAAAAACATAAAAAATCTTCCTCCTGAATAAAAAAAATAAAAATCATCTTATCTATTTAATGCTGAGGTACAATGTGTTTCTATAGTTCTTAGATTCAAATAAGAAAAAAGATAAATAATTAACACATGATAATCTCTCATACCTTAATCTTGCTGAGTTTCTTCTGAATCTTGTGTGCAACCTGGTCAGTCCAGTATTTTTCTCTGAGAAAGTCCCAGAAAATTCGACCAACTAGTGAGTTCACCCAGTGGGGCTGTCCATCTGCAGAGCACCCAAGTGCCCCCAAATCTGCACCCGTCTCTGCTCCAAGCTCAACACCACATGTGTTGTCTTTATTAGGAATCTGAAATGAGAAAATGAAGAGTAAATTATGAGACCTTATTGATCTGTTTGTGAGCCTCATTACTATTGCCATCAGGTAATAAAAACTAAATTCACTGTCATTTCTACAGCACAGCAAGTTCAACATAATATTTCATCAAACTGACATCTTCAATTAATACCTCAGTACTGTTGTATATAATGGGGCCTTCCTTGTCCATTGGACTGGGAATAGCTTCATAACTCTTTGAGTTGATCAACTGAACCATATAGGTGCTGTAGTCCACCAAAGTCCTTGTTTTCATAGCTGCCGTTAAGTCCACCAGCTCCTCAAAACTATCTTGAATAGTTTCTCCAACACACACTGTGTCTGGTGCAAACAAACATAAAATATTAATTTTAAATAAAGGGACAAGTGAAAGACAAATGTTTTACCCCATGTATTCTTTCTCTTACTTGAGCCCCCCTCATCCCGGTCACTGTTTGTGGCCTCAGGCTTGGATGCAGAAAGAAAATGCTGAAACCACTCCTCCTTGTCTCTGCCTGTGCGACCAAACAGGTAAAGGGTCACTAGTTTCTCTGCCCCCTCTTTACCCTCCTCCTGTCTGTCACCTTCCCCAGGAGCCAGAATAATGCAGATGGGGTACTTCTTGTTCCATATCCTTTTTCGTGCCAAACCAGAAGGCAACAGGGATACCTGCAAAAAAAAGAAACCATGAAGCTATGTCTGTAGACACAGACATAAGGTAGACTAGTATTCAGGCCATTCAAACACCAGTACCTTAAACAACAGAGACAAGATGAGTTAAATGTTTTGCCTAAGGGCACAATATTTACTGGACATAGTGAGTAATCTCAGTAAGTGCAAGGTGCAATAGTTCAGAACAAAAGAGCACTACCTAAGACTATTGCCATATTAATATTATACAAAACTCTTGTGATAATATTTAAGGTGCACAGTATAACATTTATGATGGGGGGTCTTGTCTCCATTGAGATGATACTGCTTTGCCTGGAATGTTCCACACTATGGCATTAAACTTGCCTTATCTCCACAGTAACAAGCAAGTTCTGCTACCCAGCCAAGTTACAAATCTGTGGAGTGATGACCCAGCTCACAATAAAAATTGATGCTTTTCCAAAGTATTTTTAGCAATAAACATCTGTAATTGAGCAAATGCATGATAGACGCTTTCCATGCCATACTGTGGAACATTTTAAGCAAAGCAGTAATATCTCCATGGATACAAGCAGGTAAGCTTTGACTTTTCACAGCCACCTTGTCTTTTTGTGACCTTTTATGAAAGGACATGCTAGATCAGGACCTTTGAAGGGGTCTATTCACGCTGACCTTGCAGTCTGTGAGCTGGTAGACTCGGGAGTGCACAAAGGCAGCAGGCTCTGGGGGGGTTTCGTTGAGTGATGCCCAGCGGCGGATGTTGGTATTGGGGAGAGAGAGCTGTAGGCGACTGCCCTCCAGTGATACATACACAGAGTGTGTGGCAGAAGGGTGAAAAGTCTCAGCGTCATAAATGTACATCTCATTCATCCAGCCCTGCAAGAGAATGAGCACTGAAAACCATAGCTATATTGCAGACACCAAATGATTGATTTTATACTTGTAAATGTAAATGCAAAATCTCTGTTTTAATAGTCGACAAATTGCGTGCATTGCGGCCTCTTTTTCACTTGACACAATGTGTTGACGAAATACCATACTCAAGCTAATTAAATCCACCACAAGTGATGCACGCTGTGACAGCAAAGCTCTGCAGGAGGGGAACATGAGACATGCACATCTATCTCATTTAGCACTATGGACTCTGAAATAGTCATTAGTATTGTGTAGAATATTAGATATGGCTACATTCTAACTTGGAGATAGTTGATGGTTTCGTGTACGGTACACAAAAGGACATTTCCCTGTAGGCAAATAAGAGAGGCAGGCACATTTCTGATTTGGCTGTGCAACAATGGCTGAGCAAAGTGAATTATAAATAACAAATCTTAGTAACATGTATTACTTGACTCTTGTATGTAACCTTGTTTACCTCCAGAGTGCTTTCTTCTGATTGTTTTCTATACACTGGAGTAATATTCCGCCTTCTGTTTCTTCTGATGGTAGTTCGTCTTGGTGCAAAGATATACACAACACTTAGCCCCAAAAGGAATCCACATGCCACCCCCACAGACAGGCCTGTCACATACGGGGGCAGGGGGAGGATTAAGAAGCCGTAGGCCATAAGTCCAACGGGTAGAAGCCAGTAGAGAGGCAACGAGGGACCAGGGAGCATGTTTTGATAATAGGTTCGACTTGTGTAATTTGTTTCTCTAGTTCTGCTATGATTCTCCAAAATCTGCATAACTTTAGGTGAACAAGTTTCATTTTGGTCTACTGCATTGTGATGTTCTGTTGTAATAGGTGATTTAACAAATGATCTTTTATTAAATTTCCCAATATTTGTATCAAAAACGCCTCTGTGCTCACTGTCTGTCCTTTTGCGACACTTCAGGTCCGGTACATAGGAAACTGTGGGGTCTCCTGTACTCATAGATCTCCCTTGTTTGGGGCTTTCATCACCAATAATCTTACTAAACATAGAGAGAGGATCGTGCATAGCTTCAGAAAATTTACGGCGGGTGTCCTCAAGCTCCGCAATCAAAGAACTCCCCTTAGATTCTATGGGAGACAAACTGCCCATATACAAAGGGTCATTTTCACACAGTAATTCCACTTCTTCAGGTCTTGCTTCTGGGATTTTCTGCTGAATGACTTGTTTACGTGGGTACAAATGAAGCTTTGAGTCGGACTTTGATAGATTCTCGTCATGCTCAACCCTACGGGAAATTTCTGTACTCAGTGACTTAACCAGAGACAGCAGTGGCCTGCCTTTCACAGGGTTGTCTTCCTTTGGTTCAAGATCTGACGATGAGGATTTGACAAGGTTGGTGGTTAGAGGCTCATGGGCTGAACACATATCTGCAAGAGAGCCAGGAGAGGAAGGAGAGTGAGGCAAGCTAGGAGCCTGAGAGGTGCGACCCTGATTTAGTGTGAGATCCATCCCCACAGCGAAGTCCGAGCCTGTCTGTGGTTTGTCTTTAGAAAATGATACTATTGGCCCTTCTTCACAGCTGTCCAAGCTGAAGATGAGCTTGCTCTCCTCCATGATGTTTGTCTTATACAGTCAGTCCAGAAGAGTAGGGGCACGAAACGAAACAAACCACAACACGACTGGAGCACAACAGGTCTCTACGTCACCTACAATAAAAAAAGATAAAATCCTTGTCATCATTGTCTAGGTCAGATGTGAAATAATCCTATGATATTAAAATGTTTTTAAAATATATATTTCAATCATTGCCCAAGAATCACAACTTGTGTTTATGAAACATATATATGTTATGTAGATAGATATGTCAAAATAATTAATGAAATAAGGATTGGGATTAAACTAAAAATCTTTCTGCAGGTGGGTACAACCAGATATAAAACTTATCAGTAAGCATAGGCTACAAGTACAATTACTCACCATTCTGGAAGTATAGCCTACAAGTGTTTCTTAGCATATTGGATGTGTAACGAATAGATCTAACCAAGTTTGCTCGCATCCACTGCACAGTTGAATAGCCAATAATAATTTAATATGGTTATTTACTATGTAGTAAGTATATGCTCTTAATTATTTCACTCACCTGAAAGATGGATTTTGACGCAGTACTCAGACAGATCAGAGTGCACGCACTTCTCCCGGTGCTGCACTGCACTTATCCTGCAGTCATGTGTCCGGATGCTGCAGCGCATTGTGCTTCTTCTATCACCCCGTTCAGCGCTCATCTCCCGGCTCCCGCAAAGCTGTCATCCCACAAAAGTCTCTTGTTTTATCCCTGGAGCCTTCAAATCTAGTCTTCTTGCCTCGCATTTATCAAAACATCATGATGGCCTCGACATAGGGCATTAGTCCAGCCTTTGCCCTGACGACGCGTCAGCCCTACATAGAATAATGTGATTATTGAAGTCGTGGCCGCAGAGTGGACCAAACTTTAATCCAGATTAAACTCAAATCCAACAGGAGACGGCGACTTCTCTTTGCGCAGCGTCCAGCCGGTGTCAAAACACACGAAGCTCGATCTGCTCTCCGCGCATCCGCGCACACAGGGCGCTGTAAGGGCTATTTAATCACACTATCTGGGCGACTATGGAAAACGCTTTAGCTTTATAATCTAATTATGACTTTACTTCTACTAATTACATTATTGTTTCCCAAATCATTAATTACCATAAATCAAAGACTGCAAAGCTGAGATGGGTTAAAACACAAAACACAAAACATACACACAAAAAAACAACAACTTATAAACAACTGAAGCAAAGAATAGGCCTGTAAGACAAAATATTTGAAGCTGCCAGATAATTCTTATTTAATTTAAGATAAAAGAGGCTGCATCACAACTGCACAAAATCTTAAGGCGAGACACTGCATGTGAATAGGGAAAAAAAACTTAAATTTAGATATATCAATTTGAAACTTCTGTTTTGCAGTTTTTCCTTATATAAAATTTTGTGTGTAAAATGGCCAAAATTCCACCTATTTGTGACATAAATCTGAAAAAATGGATAGAGCCAGGGTTAAATTTGCTTCCATACAAAACATACAGGATATCTTAATATTTGAGAAAACTAAATACATTTTTTGTAAATAAAATTTGAATAAATCAGGCTTACAGATATCAACAAATCCTTCTGTACAATCTCTCAAAATCTTGTTTAGTACAAGACTGGAAATTTTGCTGTAGGCACTACCTTAAGGGGTGATCATTATGTCCTTATGGAAGACAAATGAATTTTGAGAAAACTTTCTTTGAAGTTAATGTCCCATAATAAATCTATGGGCGGCTTATATGTTGAGAGAGCAAACTG
>JACM01000625.1:0-11914 GCA_000787095.1 Periophthalmodon schlosseri | reverse complement strand
CAGTCACATGAAATATACAAATATTTATATTTATTTAACTCTAAAGGTTTTTATATTTTACAGAGGATATCAGTGCAGTGCTTGTGTTTATGATAGTAGCATGCTAACGTTGCTAAGTGGTGCTGGCAATTATTTTCTTGTGCATGCATTGTAACTTATTGTAACTGACAAACAAAATTAACAAAATTTAGTGACTGAATAGAGCGGGTTTAGAGCTTTTAAAAGAGGTATAGCATGTCCATATTGGTCAAAGTGTGGCCGTGGTAAAAGTAAGACAACACTCACACCACACGAGTGGCTTGTTAGCAGTTAGCTTGTTAGGAGTTAGCACAGCTGCAAAGACAAAGTGGTAAATATTAAATCCAGGTGCTTATCTAAATAAATTATATTTGAATTATACCTAGCTACAGTGATTTCACTATAAATTTAAAACAGCGTCAAAGAAGTATTCTAAGATGAAAAAAATAGGCTATACTATAAAAATCCTATGAAATTAATTAGATTTACTACTATAATCAAACACCAGTAAAAATGAGGTCTGAGGTATCTTTACTCGGTATCGTCGAGTACTCAAAATGAAGTACTTGTACTCGTTTTGCAAAACGTGGTATCGGTGCATTCACAACGCATTCAGGAGTCGTTCACAGGTCGTTCTTCGTCCAGCAGATGTAAGAAAGAGGTTTCTGCCATAATCAGTGTTGTTAATCTGACACAGGAGCAGTGACCTGCTTTAGCTACACATCATCTGATGGTTTAGATCACAAAAGGATGAGCCACAACCAAAGCCAATAAATGGTCTCACCTGCTGTCCTCGTGCCGCTCTGATGTGTGTCCTGTCTGCATAATTACACACATCCGGCCTCACTGTTTTATCTGCAGGTCCAGTGGTGTAAAGTGGGGACATATTTCGAGTCCTCTCTGAAAAGTCCTTTCCTCAAAATGATCTTCCTCTGGGCTCTTCATGCATTGTTCCGTACTTTAGATAAACTTAACTTCACTAACTAAAGTATTTTAGTCTGTAAAACACCCATTCAAACATCGAGGGGAAGGGGGTCCTTCACACTTGTGTAAACACGTAGATGGCCACACCACTGCCTGATTCAAAAACAAATGTAGGCAGCACATATCTAGCTACTGGAAATAAAACACATCTAATCATTTAAGAAGGACATTTAGACTAGTATAACACCCGAGCCGCCATTTAGTTTTCAGAAAAAACTTTCCAATCATTATTTTCAATATAAATGTATGGGCCCTTGGGGGCCCTCTGGTGGCCTCGGGGCCCTAAGCAGCTGCTTTGTCTGCAAATAGGCTGGGCCGGCCCTGGCTGTACTCAGTAACATTTAAACAATTCAAACAATTTAAACCACAATCAAATTTACCAATTAATTACAATTACAAGCTAGAATATACTCAGGTTCAAGGACAAGTACAAGCACCTGTTTATAGATCTACTCAAAAAGGCTTACCCAAAAACATATGCTGAACAACACTGAGGTGACAAGCTGAGCAAACTGGTCAACTTATATAAGCATGAATTTTCAAAACAGTAATCTTTGGATGGTTTATAACAACATAATAAATAAAGCTATATGTTCACTGTTTTCTCTTAAATCCTCTGTTACACAAAACTGAGGTTTTAACAATGTTATAGTGTTGTTATCTCATCAAAAACATACTTGGAGCTGTGTTTTTTCATTCACACGTTTGGATTTTTAGGCTGTCTGCATCCCCCAAAGCTAAAAATGCTCTGTTTCACCTTATGATGTCATTAAATGGTAGCTTTAAGGTTGACAGCTTTTTTAGCCTCAGTTGAACTGCTTTACTCTTCAGTACTCTAGAATAACCTTAGGCTGTTGCTTTTAATTTGAATATATAACCTTAGGCTGTTGCTTTTATATTTGAATATTTCAGTTTTACCTTCTGTACAGTTGAGATTGTCAATAGAAAGTCTCTGATATCTGCTGGTGCACCAAGGCGTGAACTTGTTACTAAGGACTATACTCGATACTAAATGCAGATTCCGATACCATAATTATAATATACTCTTATAATAACTCTTATAGTAACTCTTTCTTTAGTCAATGGAATGTGATTAAATCTTATACTAGTAGTAAAAAATTGTAAAAATAGTAAAGATGCTTTCTTTTATATGCCCATGTGGCTTTATATCTATGTAATCCCCCAGTGGTCCAGGTAGGTTCCATAGTGATCCATGGGCGTATACTAGTCTATGTGTCTTATACTTGTTCTGATACGCCTCAAGATCTTTCTAGAGCTATTCAGGAAAGGTTCGTTTTTGTCCTGTGAATATGACTTTTTTAGTATTGATATTTGTTCGAATGATTATCTAGTGTCAATACTAGTTTTAGTATTGATTAGTATCTGATTTTTGATACTTTTGACAACTCTACTGCAGAGAGGATGAGGAGGAGGAGTAGACATGTTGACGCCGTGATAGACACTGCATAGGGTTGTCCTGGTTGAAGGTGGTGGAAAAGCTCCTGGGCCATGAAGAGGGAATGGACTCAGTCTGTCCCACATACCAGTAGGCCTCAAAGATCTTCGCCAGGTCTGCAGCCAGACAGATGCAGTTGTACACAACTGCTCTCAGCTCCTTCACCTACAGCCCAGCACAGAAGACCTTTACACCAGCGCTTTTAGAGACCGATACCTGTGTGAGGGATCAAATGAGAGAGACAGAGCAAAAAAGGAGGGGGGTCCCTCTCCCAAGAACTTTTGATAAAAATAAATGTAATTTCCTGTAATCTCTTAATCCAGTTTGGTTCCAGTCCGGGGTTGTCCTTTTCTGTTCTTTTGCCAAAAGTCTGCCACAGAATATAAACAGCAGCTGTCACTGTTCAGCACTCACAGGTTAGCATCGCATCAGCATCACATTCAGGTTTACTTTACCCACAGTTTAACCTTCAGACAAACAGTTTAATGCAGAAACGATTCAATAAGGTCGTTTTCACACTGCCACTAGGCAAGTCGATGTAAAAGAGCACTCCTTCGAGAGCGGTGCTCGGGCCGGTGTGAACCCAACAGTCGCACTCTAGACCACAGTAAAGTGACAGTAAAATTTCTTGGAATTGAGCCACAAAGCGCTAGGATCATGTATATTTCTATGCATAGGCACTGCAGAGCTGCTGTTTGAAACATTCGTCTGACGAGGCAATTTGGATCAACTTAGTATCAGTCTCCAGAAGGAGACTGGTCTCCTCCTGTCTCTGTCTGCGCAGGTACGCCTGGGTCTGTCTGTGTATCGTTCCAAAAGCTTTTTCTCCTCCGCCACCGCATCTCCTCCGCATACAGTTGCCACGGTGTATTTAGCCACAGGTGAAAGAAAAGACAACCTTGTATAGGGGAAGCGAGTGTGTGCGCGCGTATTCACTGGGCTCTGGCCGTTTGACAGTGTGTGTTTAGGATGAATGATGCGCGGTGCATGCGAACATAGCCGACCCAAAAGTAAAATAATCAGAACTAAATCTAGTGCGCACTTGAGTCGCTCCACAGAGCCACTAACGTGTGAAAACCACCTAAAATGAGTATTTGTTTATTTTGATCTTATCTCTGTTCGGAATAGATCTAGTTTTGCTCTGGGCAGATGCAGCAACCAAAGGGCCTTCTTGCGGTTCCCTGGGAATCTAACAGCCCATTTACCCCCAGTACCCCTACTTCCCGCGGTTATGGCTGCACATCACGCTAGTGAGCAGCGGATTTTGTTTTCTTTTGTACCAAAATGACAATGCAGTGCTGTTGAATCCTACGCATCTCACTGATTAAGAAAATAAAAGTGGAGAATGAAGTAAGTACAGAGCAGTGGGCGTATGCCGGTGGTAGTGAAAACAGGGACTGATCAGCAATATTGTGTCTTGAAAATAAGTGATTAAAGATTGCTCATACGTGCATGAATCACTCCAAATAAAACTATATTGAAGGCAAACAGCCATAACAAAAAGGCGATTTTGTATAATATGTCTGCTTTAAGTAAGAATCACGTTACTTCAAAAATAATATAACTAACAGAAGTTTAAAAGTAGTGACCTGAGTGATTACTGTAGTACTGTGTGCAAGTATTTGGTGTGAACATACTCAAGTTCTTTGGATGTGACATTTGATTTATGATTTACAGTTAATGTAATTGAACAGACAAAACATTAAATAATCCACAGATTCTTGCAATGCCGTCCAATATGATACAAATTGGAAAAATGAAAAAAAAAACACATTTGAATGTATAGATGAAATACAAATATTCAGATCTACAATGTCATTAGAAAGGATTTGTCACTTGGCAGTGAGAAGAGTAACCAAAACCTTTACTCAAGTAAGAAGCGTGAAAGTAAGATAACTCTAAGAAGTAAAATGTCTTCAAACTGAATAAAAGTATCTTATGATTACCCACAAATGCTGTAGAGCTGTGTTTTGCCAATTGTAATAACTGGGCTGTGAAATGACCAAAAACAGAGAGAGAAAGAAAGAAAGAAAGAAAGAAAGAAGAAATTCACAACCCACTTCCAAAAAATGTGATAACTCTGATACTCAAATAATTTTAGCTGACCAAATTCTCTGCATGCATGTTCTGACTAGAGGGTTGGTGCTATAAATGAAATAGTACTACTGTGGAACATTCCCAGAACATTACAAGGAGGAGTCCAGACAGACCCTGAAACAAAATGTGTAGCTTGTTTTGATATAGGAGAGCAGCGGCTGTAGTCCGAGGTCCTCTCAGGTGAACAAAGATCTCTCTGTTTTGCCTTTAAAAGTATAACAAAAGGACCATAGATCACCCAAGAAACCTAAATCCAACCATTCCAAAATATATTTGCATTTTCCTCTTCTTTCACTCTTCCTGAGTTAGTTTTATCGGCACAAGCCACTACGCATCGCCAGGGGAGGAGGCTATTGTCGGCCACCCCAAAACTCTTGTAAAGGGACAGATGCTGAATGCAGGGCTGGTGAGCAATAACTCTAATATAATGATGTGCGAAAAGGAGCAGAGACACAATAAGAGCGCAGGGGATTGTCGGAGGAGGCGCGCACATGGCTCCACAAAACACTTCAAAGGAATCATTTCGGCGTCAGTGTTACGTACAATACAACTCCCTGGCAAATTATTGATACCCCATCCGCCGATTACAAAGCAGAGAGGAAGAAATGTGTGCCTGTATTTTGTTGTTGTTGCAAGGCCTGAGCAAGAGGTTTTAACTCAAGGCTGCAGACGTGTAACACTGGCTTTGGATAATGCACTTTGCAACAGTAATTATAACTATGACATTCCTTTTAAATGAACAGTAGGTAATGAGCGTGTGGCAGAGGAAATCAAGGCTGACATACTTCCAGCCTGCACAATGGGAAACCTTCATTTGACATGAACAAAAGGCCTGCTATTAGGACAAGACTGTCATTATGTGTGGAATAGAATTCAGATAATGTAAAGTCTCTTTATGAAGCTCTTAAAGATTCCTTTGAAATACGTTTGACACACTCAACATGTACATTTTCTGGTGGAGGGTCTGCCATATCTTCAAGATGTTATTGCTTTGCCTAGAATGTTCCACAGTATTACATTAAACTTATGGAACACTAACTTTATGTAAAGTGTTTTATAGCAGACAGAGCCTTTGGTCCATCTTTTCTCTTTAACAACTTGAGTTGTTCAGGAGTTCCTTAAAGCTACAGAATTTTACTGTCCACAAGTGTTTTCTCTTTTACTGCTCAGTCAAACAGTGTTTCCTCCAGTGATTGAGCTCTGCAGTCACTCACACTATGGACACTGGTTTACTTCTGAGAGTAAAAAGGAAACAGAATAAATACATACATAACAGAAAGAATTTGCCCAATATACAATTATTTTTCTTCAAAAGTACTCACACTCCCTCTTTGACCCACTTCTATCCTTGGGCAAGACACTTCCTAACAGAAAGGCCATCTTACATAAAAATAAATAAATGAAGACCCAGCCATGGTCAATTGATCACCAAAACAAAAATGCTTTTAGCTTTCAGGATAATTATCACATCTAATAGATAAACTGTTGCCATTTACCTGTGTAGTGTGAAATTTAAAGGGGTAATTGATATAACGAATTGGATTACGTTAAAGCAGGACTAATTAATTAATTAATAATTAATTAAACAATGCTCTAAAGGTTTGTATATTTTTGTATCATATCACTGAGCTATATCTGGAAATAATATCACTATTCACCAAAGCAAATTGCGGTTTATGAATATTTATTGACCAAGTTAAACAGACAGCATTGCAAATGAGTGCTGCAGTAGACTGGGGTCTAAAGATTAAAGATTAAACTGATAAGAGTTAACCAAGGTTACAGTTGAAACTGTATAAAAATGTAAAAACAGACCCATATGCTTTTTTTCTCACTGTCTGACATGAAATCAGACTAAACTTTTCCTGTTTTAGGTCAATTAGATTTACCAAAATTATTTCTATTTGCTAAATGCCAGAACAATGAGAGAAGGATTTTTTTTAAAAACAGTTTTTCATTATTTTCTTCTAAGTCAGAAGTTTACATACAGTAAGATCATTATGCATTTAAGCAATTTGGGAAAACCCAGAGAATGATGTCATGTCTTTGGAAGCTTCTGATTATTTTTTGACAATGTTTTCGTTAATTAGAAAAACATTGTGGATTTGTACAAGTCTGGTTCATCCTTGGGTGCAATTTCCAGATGCCTGAAGATTCCACTTTCATCTGTTTAACAATTATACAACAAGTATAAAGCCCGTGGGAATGTCCAGCCATCATACCGCTCAAGAAGGAGACGGGTTCTATGTCCTAGAGGTGAATGTGCTTTGGTCCAAAATGTGCATATCAACCCAAGAACAAAAGCAAAAGACCTTGTGAAGATGCTGGCTGAAGCTGGTGAGAGTGTGTCATTATCCACAGTGAAACGAGAACTGTACCAACATGGGCTGAAAGGCCACTCTGCAGGAAGAAGCCATTACTCCAAAAGAAACATAAAAAAGCCAGAGTACAGTTTGCAAATGCACACAGGGACAAAGACCTTCATTTTTGTAGACATGTCCTGTGGTCTGATGAAACTAAAATTGAACTTTTTGACCATAATGAGCATCGTCACATTTGGAGGAAAAGGGGGAAGCTTGTAAGCCTGAAAACACCATCCCAACTGTGAAATATGGGGGTAACAACATCATTTGTGAGGTTTTTTTGCTGCAGGAAGGACTGGTGCACTTCACAAAATAGATAGCATAGATAGCTTAGGTGCAAATGGGTCTTCCAAATGGACAATGACCCGAAGCACACTGCCAAACTGGTTATAAGGTGGCTTAAGGATAACAAAGTCAGTATTTTGGAGTAGCCTTCACAAAGTCCTGATCCCAATCCTATTGAAAATGTATGGGCAGACCTGAAAAGGCATGTGCGAGCAAGGCGGCCTGCAAACTTGGCTCAGTTGCACCAGTTCTGTCAGGAGGAATGGGCCAAAATTCCTGTCAACTATTGTGAGAATCTTGTTGAAGGATATCCAAAACATTTGATCCAAGTTATACAGTTCAAAGGCAATGGTACCAAATACTAATGAAATGTATGTAAACTGATGACATTGAAGAAAGTCATGAAAAATTGTTTAAAAAAATGTTCTCTCATTATTCTTATGTAATTTTTCTCTATATACTATATACTATATACTGGTAATCCCAACTGACCTAAAACAGGAAAAGTTTAGTCTGAATTCATGTCAGACAGTGAGAATAAAAACAACAAAAAAAAACATGTCTTTTTATATAGTGTATGTAAACTTCTGGTTTCAACTGTATGAGTTGAGTCTAAATTGATCAATTAAGCCCATCTGTGATGTGTGCACATATGACCAGGGGCAGGATGTTTTTAACTGGAGTAGGTCCTGATGTCTCAGTCCATGCTGTTGTACTGATGCCTTCAGAAGGTTCGTTCTGGACTCCTTGGATGGCCAGTGTATTCCCTGTTGAAACCACCCAATTAAGTTTGAGCAGCTAAACCAATGAGATGAAGTCATGAGTGCCGACTTGGATAAAGCTGAGTGAGTTTTTTGAGAATGAGGACAGTTCTGTTTCCACTCACATGTGCATTATGAACCATTAACCAAGTTTTACACAAATAAAAATATTCACATGACATTTACAGATCAATATGTAAACAATATTGATAATCTTCACAGCATGAACAGTTCACATGGTTCTTCTTTCTGTGGAGAAAATTATTAGCTGATATTGTTTCATCAAACAGCTGTGTCTTTTATTTGTATTGTTGTCATGGCATGTTTATCTGATTTTACTTCTGTCAATGGCTTCTTTCTTTCCTGAAAGATTGTCAATTGTTCTGTTCTAGTAGAAACTTTGTGGTTCTTTTAAGAGAAGGTCTAATCCAAAGTTTCAACTGTGTGCATTCATAAATCTTACAATGGAGTATAGGTCTGATGTGATGGAGGCTGGGAAGTGCCAGGATGCATCTTCCTATAGACAGTACTTAGGTCTGTTACCATGGTAATGGTGAAGAGGTGCTTCTCACAATTTCATAGGTCAATCTGTAATATTACACCTACATCGTTTGGATTCTTCATAAGTTGGAATATTTTTTGGTTCAACTGTTGAATAACTGCAGGTCTGCTTTGCTGATACATAACCTTCTCGTGCACTTTGTGATGTTGAATTTTCAGCACAGGTCTGGCTGCACCAGGGTCATTGATTAAAATTCAGACGTCAAATCCAGCCTGCATGAGACCTTGGTGCTTTTACTTTGTACCCTGCTTAGCCTTTCAGTACATCATAGCTTTCTTTCAGTATTTTTAAATGTGATCATATAACATAGCAGTCACTTTCTCTTCTTTTTGGTGGTAAATAAACCACCAGATTTCTAAGGTAAAATCTCTTTTTTGAAGGAGGGTCAAATATAAAATGGTGATTTGAGCAAAAACAATTTAGATATAAAAGATGAGGTAATTTGTGTGCATTTTATGTTTTTTATGTGAATGCAGAACTTTATTAGTATCATTATACTTATTCTTGAATTTTGTCCTAGAATTTCAAGGCTTACAACTTCGTCAAGTAGGTTCCAGTCTAGCTTGGACCAGTGCAAATTGTTGTTGTGTCCTTAGGCAAGACACTTCACCAAAATGCATGCCTGTTTCTGAATTTATTTTTAGTTTTGTGGATCAAATTTATTCTTCTGTGATTTAAAGATATATTTAGATTACAAATCCAGATTTCTAAAGACAGAGATCTTTTAAAGATCTTTAAAGATTTTTTACTTCTAGTTTCAAAGAGTTTATCAAAATCTAAAATAACATATTGCTAACAATTTAAATGAACAGTTGCATATATACAGTAAAGATTGTTGAACTTTTTGCTTTGCTACAGTTCCCCACAGAAAATGAATAATCCTGCAAAGATCCATGTATTGACCACATTGACTTGTCTGACCTGGTCACAGATCAAATCATTGAAGTTAATCTCTAAAGGCCATTATTGAAAACCTATACTCCAACTTGATCTGACCCATATCAACGTATCAACGTGTGTTGTCCATGTGGTTACCAACCTTTTCTTTTCCTCATAATGCCACCATTTGTATGTTCTTGTTTGGAACTTTATGAAGAAAAAATGACCAGAATGAGAAAATAGATTTGTAAAAAACATTACATTTCATCATGTTTTTTTTTTTTTTTACTGGCAATGAGGTTACTGATTTCAGGTGCAGATTAGGTCCAATCGTGTTTACAAGGTGTTTTTGAAAGCTGGTTGTCCGAAGATTCCAGTTGCCATGGAAACCCGAGCAACACGTGCTATTGGCCGCAGGAGCTGGTAGTTCAATCCACTGATTGACAGAATGTTTTTATCTGCATGTGAAAATTGTGAAATATTATACTTCCAAAGACATGTACAAAAACAGGGCAATGTATTTTTGCCATGTTAACTATAAAACTGAAGACAGATGGGGCTGTGTTCCATAACATGAAATACATCAGTCAATTCAAATGTGTGTGCTAGCTAGCTGTTCATATAAGCTATCATTCTGCTTTATGGTATTCATATGCAGGTGTTTTTATGAGGGTGTTTGTCATATGAGGTTGGACTGTATATTGGGAAGCTGACATGTAATATAAATTGTGTTTTCAAAGTCTATGGGATTTTTTCAAGCTTTTTAGTCTCATGATAGAAGAAGGTGAGAGTTGTAATGTTATCTCAGAAGTTCATATATTTTACAGTGTAACACAAGTTTTGGTTACTCACTGTGAGTAGGTCTATAAGTAATAAAAACATTGTATGTAGCAGATTTTGTGCATTGTTTAATGTTTTGTCCTTCCAATTACATTATCTTCAAATTATAAATCAGATATTACATCTTAAACGTTACTCATAATTACTCTTACTTAATTAAGACTTTCCCCAAATATTTTTTTCTTATTGACCGTATTCTGCCCCGCCCACCTTTGCCTCTAAATGCTGCTGAACTTTGCTTTCTTTGTGGTGGCACTTCCGATTAAGCTGGAATCCCATTCATTTCAATGGAGAATTTAAGAAATGTTTTGTTTCTAAAATATGATATATAGTAGGTTGATTTGTGTAAACCGTTCTATGTTCGTGTGTACCAACAAGTCAACACTGCACCGATTCTCTTGGAGGCTTTAAAACAGCTCTGTAGTCCGTATAGAATTTATCGGCAGGTCTCATGCAAAATAATACAACCCGAATGACAATGGCGGTGTTGTGGGAAAATAACAATTCTAGATGAAAAGTAATAGAAATAGAAAAAAATGTTTATTCTTTGTTACAGCAGATACGGACAGGACAGGGCCCAGACCTGCCCTGGCCACAGACTGGTAGCCTCCCGGTGTCCCAAGTCTCTCTCCTAGAGCATCTCTCCCCTGGTTCTTAGTCCTCCCTTCCTCTGAGTTCTCAGTATTTATAGCAGAATGACAAAGCTACATACAGAAGTGACTTTTGTTTCACACCCATGAGATAATGAACTTTTACACTTAGACAGGTAGAACAACATAGAGTTTCCTGTAGGATGGAGACAGAGCCTTCACACATGTTAATGCCTGGTCTGGGTCTCTGCATTTACACAATGAGCACACTTAAATTTACATCACAGCGGCACCCACGGCAACTTCTGGAATAAGGTCAATATTTGCTGGATCACTACTTGAGTAATATTTTTTTCTTTGAATAACAGTACAATTTTGGTTACTACCCACCTCTGTGCATCATGAGAATTTGGCAATATTATAAAAAAAGTGCATACTGTTGTATCACTGGGCTAACTACTGTCAAAACTAAATGACTGTTCTAGGAATTGTACGTTATACCAAATGTAACTTCTTCTATCAGAGAGTTTCCCATACAGAATCACTCTGCGGATTCTTTATCTTTGTGGAGTAAATTAAGCGTTTATCCCAGAACTTTACAATTGCAATAAATTGCTTTGATGGGGCCTGCTTTTTTACTGCCTCTACTTTAAGTTACATTTAAAAAGATTGCACAAATCAGTGAAGGGCTTGCTGAAGCACAGAAAGAAAGCCTTAAGATGTAGTCTGATAATAAATCAATTTATAATTCCAATCCTTTAAAAAACTAAAAATCTGCTCACTTTTACTTCCTCCTTCCAACATCCTCCTATCCTTTTAATATTTTAATTTAGGGCACGGATATATATATATATATATTTCCCTAATTTTGATCGATCACAATGTTCGATTAGATTTTATTTTGTCTAATTAAAAACAAATACAATGTACAATATAAGACAATACAATATAATACAATATCATTAAAAAGTGATTAATCGAGCAGACTCACAATCCAAGATCTAAAACCACAACACAGTCACACACACGCACGCACACACACATGCGCACAGTATATATAGTATAGTAGTATAGTATAT
>JACM01075846.1:0-17798 GCA_000787095.1 Periophthalmodon schlosseri | reverse complement strand
CTCTTGTGTACACTCGGAAAACCAAACACACTTGAACGCATCGCTAGATATGAACTTGGTAATGTTATACGGATGACATTAATGGGATAAGAGCTGGAGAGTAAATGTTGTGTAAATAATGGGAGATTTATGTATCTAGAGCATGAACAGCAAATCCTAGTTGAGCGGTTTAATTATAACAAAAAAAAACCCAAAAAACAAAAACATCTCTTTCTTTTCTTGTGTATTTAGTATTGAAGTATACTGTATATAACATACATACATAAATCATAATTTAACCTTTTTTTGTAAACTGTAATATTGAGAACCAGATCTTTATTTAAAAACAAAGTGGCTGTTACATTTTATAACCCTACATGTGTGATCTGGAGGCAGACATTTCTGAATAATCACAAGTAAGTACAGCTCTGTGGGTGGAGCTAGGGGGTAGGTGAAAACTGAAATTTTCTCCTTTAATGAATGCGAGACTATATATTTTGAGTGCGAACATTGTATCCAAACATGCTTATACTGCAAGACAAAATGATTGTTAAAAAATGTCGCTAAATACATATTTTACACCATCTGTTCAGCCCTTGCATGGGAGATGTACAGAGGTGAGTGAAGTGTCTTGGCCAAGGACACAAAGACAGCAAGGTTGAACTGCACAACTTCACATTGGTGGTATTCTGTATTGTAATCCATATTAAAATACATATCTGCTGCTCTGTGCATTTGTATTTGTTTGTATTATGTCTCACACTATTCAACCAACAGCAGCTATTTATGCAGAGAAAAGTATGACGTATTTATATAAAGAGAGATTCAACTTGTGAATCATGAGTTTAATCTGCCATAAAATATGATAAAATACCATATCTTCAGCTAACTCACTCTGTACCTTCTCCTTTCTGCTCGTGTCCCATATAAATCCTTAAAATCTACATAAAATTGACCGATTAATCGACTAAAGGCCTTCAGCCCTGATTATAACATGGTGTAAATGACAAAAAGTCGGTATTGCATAACATAGAACCTCTACCTCACACATTCCCCTCCTCCCTTCATCTCTTTCTCCATCCTCCCTCTCTCCCTCCTCCATATCACTCTCTCTTAGGCTGACTTATTAGACGGGATGTTCCCTTAATCCCAGCCGCACACAGCCAGTTCTGGAGCTGTTCTATGGAGCTGTGTGAGGCTTTGTCCCCGGTGCTTTGGCTGTTTCTGTCCTCACCCTCGTGGGTCTAAGCTACTGCATATCTCTCCTCTACCTCCACTAGACCTCTACTTAGAGAAGGGGAACTGTGCAGAATTCAGATTTACATAGAAAGAATGAACAGAGTAATGCTAACACAATGTGGATATTCTGCAAGAATTAAGATATTTGATGCAGTGGTTAATACAGATTTGCAGGTGTGCCATACCTTATAAACTGCATTATTTTGACTTTATAACTTCACAAATATGGATCATCTAGTAGCCTACTAACCACCTGCTCCATCAAGATGTTATTGCTTTGCCTGGAATGTTCCACAGTATGGCCTTAAACATATCTATCGCCTTAGAAACCTGTGGCAAATCAAGACTGCCGGCTCACGATAAGAATGAATGTTTCTGTATAAATGCATGAAATTGTATAAATGCATAATAGATAAGTTTAATACTATACTGTGGAATATTGCAGTCAAAGTAGTAACGTCCCAGCAGGTGGAGACCCCCACCACTAAAGTTACGCAGTGCACCTTTAAAGAAGACATCCCGTGGATCATTAAGTTATCATTTGCACATTTTAAATCACAATATTGATCTAAGATGACTTCGTAAAAACAACAAATCTGATGACTTCCTTGTCAGACAACTGCGGTGCCCAGTGGGAGCCGACGTCGCCGTAAACACCACCACTACAAAGAGCCGTGCAGCTGTCGGCGCCTCCGATGCATAGCTGCACATCACGCTCGCAAGCCGCAGATTTTTTTCATTTGTGCCAAAATTACTACTTAATGCTGCTGAATTCTATGCATATCACAGATTAAGAAAATAAAATTGGAGAGCAAAGTAAACAGAGGGCAGTGGGCGTGTACAGGGGACTGTGAAAACGTGAGTGATCAGTGATTAAAGATTGCTCAAACATGCACCGATCATTCCAAATACAACCTCGGGCAAGTC
Source organism: Periophthalmodon schlosseri (assembly GCA_000787095.1). NCBI lineage: Eukaryota > Metazoa > Chordata > Actinopteri > Gobiiformes > Gobiidae > Periophthalmodon > Periophthalmodon schlosseri. The sequence continues at coordinate 15,653 of JACM01075846.1, read as the reverse complement.
AATTGTGAGGGAAAAGAACTATAACACGGTTAAAAGCAAAAAATAACACAAAATTATTTCCTTATACTGAAAATACTAACACTAGTATAGTAATACTATACTTACTGACTACAAAATGCAAATGTAGTCAGGACAAATTAAATGCAAGAATCTTATGCAAACTAGAAATCCAAGCAGGCTCAGTCAACCTACACATTATTAGTAATTTAAAGGTTCTATATTACGCAAAATTGACTCTTGGGAGGTTTAAGCCATGTTACAATGTTGTTCCCTCCTCACAAACAGACCTGGAGCTGTGTTTTGTTTCAATCACACATGTTTGAATAAACCTTTATTATTAGTCAGTCTACACTGTCCACCTTGTGATGCCATGAAGCCGTAGTTTTCAAATGAACAGCTACCTTTCACCTTGTATGGAGTTTAAAAACACAGTGGAGCACTTCCTGTATTACCACATGACATCACAAGATGCTGTGTTTTCTGTCTTAGAGAAGAACACAGCTTAAATATGCAGGGTTTGTGTGTTAAAATGTGTGAATCACATGACATCACAAGATGCTGTGTTTTCTGTCTTAGAGAAGAACACAGCTTAAATATGCAGGGTTTGTGTGTTAAACATGTGTGAATGGAACAAAACACAGCTCCAGGTATGTTTTTGACGAGGAAACAACATTATAGCATAGATCAGAAAACAGTGTAATATTGGCCCTTTAAAGGCATTATGTAATAATTATGTATTTAACAGACTAGTCATATCTACCCACCTGTCTTGTAAACCTTTATATGTGTGTAATAGCTCAAACCCACATGAAACAGTGACACATCAGGTTTAGCCAGAGTCCTGTTGCATAACTTGATCCTGGCAGCAGCAGGTAGAGCAGAACTACGGGTGCCTGCAGGAGTCAAACTAGCCTGTGTGAGAGCTGCGTGGGAGGAAAGCAAAATACAACACAGCAAAGCTAGAGTGAGGTTTATGCAATAATTTCGACATGTTTACCTCAAAAGAATGTCTGCATTAAAGTGACTTGAAATCATGACAACTATCTTAATCTGAGTAGTTTAAAGATGCATTGTGTAATTTTTTTTAGTAGAGCGTCCGCCGCTCTCCATGGTGATGTTATAATGTTATTCTGATCTGATACTAATCGATACTACAACTATTCATTTGAGCAGGTGTGATTTGATGTTGAAAATCACATTCTGTTGTCTAAATAAATAGTGTTTTTTCATTATCACAGGGGTATCGGAATATCGGTATTGAGTATCGAGTATATTCCTTAGTATTGAAATTGAGTATTATTTATTATTACAATTTTAGTATCATGACAACACTAATTGCTTTGCCTAGAATGTTCCACAGTATGGCATTAGACTATCTGCATTGGGGACAGCATCAGGTGACACCCCCAGGCCAAGTTACAGGTCAGATCTGCGGAGAGGTAAACCGCTCGCAGTAAGGATGAGTGCAAGGTATTTTTAGCAATGAAAAAGTTACATAGAGGGTCTTTAAATCAATTTCTTTATTTCATTATTTGATTGAATTTGTTCAACTCTATTAGGGGGGCGAGAGGGGAGGGTTAAGTGTCTTACCCAAGGACACAACGACAGCATTCATCTGCGGGAGCTGGAATCGCACCGCCAACTTGTGGGTCAGTGGACCGGACCGCTCTACCAATGACGTTTATGCCGAGAGCGGGATTTGAACCGACAACCTTCAGATCAGTGAGCAAACACTCGGTCAACTGACATACGGCCGCCCCACTGAGACCCAGGTGGTAGCCCCAGGTGGTAACCCAAAAGTACTGACCAATTCTGCTTCACTCCTCAGTCCAATAACACTCCTTGCGCCCTCTAGTGGGCTTCCCAACACACTCGCATTAACCCCTACAACTCCGATTTGAACTCCTCTGAACCTGTTCTTACATAACTCCTACATTTGCATATTTTGTTTAGTATTTGACGTGAGGGACATTTAGAAGCGTTTATCTAGGCCACGATCAATCCTGACCATAATCTGACCTGACAGTGGTTAGCCTATGGACACCAGCGCACACGGAACACGCAACAGAGACGCTTCCACAAGGAACGTCTCCTCACAGTCTTATATCGTCTTCTCCGTCGTCTCAAGCATCTCACCTTCAAGAAGAATACGCAGATGGGATACTGCCTCTGCAATTTGAGATTTGCAGAGAATAGAGTATACGGTTTGAAAAGGTCAGTGTGACCAAAGGCCTTTTCATAATGGTAAAGGTAATAGAATTCAGCTCTGTCGGCAAGATACAGGCAGTGGAGGACGAAATACTCAAGTCTGTTACTTAAGTAAAAGTACAGGTACAGAGGTAATAAGTTAGTCAAGTCAAAGTAAAAGTAGCACATGGAGAAATCTACTCAAGTAAAAGTATTTAAGTACCTGTTTAAAAATGCACTTTAAAACGAAAAAGTAAAAGTATTTCACACAAGTTTTGTTAATATGTTAAAGTGTTAAATGTAGCGATACTGATAAAAAATTAGACAGACAGAATCAGTTTCTTAATTTTTTCTTATGAATTTTGTGTATTTATTTTTGTTTGCTCAAAGCCAAAACTTGAACTCAAAACCTTTAGTCAGGATGTTACCACGAACATGGTCAAAATAACCCCTCAAATCATACGAAAAGTACTTTTTACTTTTCAGTCCAGTTCAAAAATGTAGTGGAGTAGAAAGTACAGATACCTGCTCTAAAAAGTACAAATACGTAAAAGTTCTACTTAAGTACAGTACTTTACTACTTGTACTTCGTAACCTTCCACCACTGGATACAGGCTAGTATTTCTTGCTTTGGAATAATATAACTAAAGTTTGAAGTAGTGGTTCAAAACAATTTTGAGTAAAAGAGTTTTTAGGGAAATTACAATTAGTAATTTTTAGACTCTGGTTAAATAATGCACCAAACCTGATGCTTTCAAAGGATGAATGAGAAAAATGAGACAAACTAAATCATATCTGAAGGAGCGGTGCAAGAAACACAAATGTTCAAATCATTTTATATTTTAAAGCTTTTGTCACTTGTAGACTTACTTATAGTGGAAAGAGTAACCAAACTTAAGTAAGAGTAAAGATGTCTGAAAACTACTAAGAAGTACAAGGTTATTTAAAAAAAGTTACTCAAGTAAATGTACTTTCCATCTCAAACTACAGCCAAAATGTTTACCAAGACCAAAGAAAAAGAGTGCTGCTCTTTTTCTTTGTGTAGTTTGCTTTAAATACATGACCAACAGAATTTGCTTCATTTAAAACAGTTTGCAGTGGTCCAAAACGCATTTCTCACTTTCCTAACACATTCCTGGCATTGTAATTATTCACCAAGACAACTTTCAGAGGTCAAAGCTATGGTTGTCAAAAATATCAGAAAACAGATACTAATCGACATTAAAACTGGTATCGAAACTAGATACTCATTTGAGCAGGTAACGATACTAAAAAATTCACATTCACATGACAGAAATGAACCTTTCCTGAACAGCTTTAGAATGATCTTGAGCTGTATTTTTCACAAGTACACATAGACTAGTACACGCCCATGGACCAGTATGGAACCTACTGGACGACTGAGGGATTACACAGATATAAGGCCACATGGGAATAGAAAAGAAAGTACTATGTTGAAAATCACATTCCTTTTAATAATCATCTTGGTATTGGAATTGGTATCGAGTATTGCATCAATATTGAGAATTGACTTGAAATCGAGTTTGAACTTTTAGTACAACACCAGCCGGAGCAGAGTTTTGACATCACAGTAATACTAACAACATCTAGCATGCTAACAGCGCACTTGCTAACAATGCGAAATGCATTATACTTTTTCAATCCTCAACTTGTCCAAGCTAGAAAATGAACCAAAATATAGACAACACAGACCGGAATTCTGACGAGTCCTGATGTTATGCTAGACTTTTACAGAATTCCAAGATGGCCGACCAGGAAAAAGATACACAAGCCTATTGAGCTGCCCCTCCCTCACCTCTCGCTCCTCTGTGGGCGGGTGCGGGCGGGCGTGCTCCCTGTCCCAGCCGCGGCGGTACGAGGCCAGCGTGAGTCCGGCTGGGCGGGGCATCAGAGCGTTTGGGCAGCAGCAGCAGCACTGGGGGACTTTGGCCAGGGCGGACTCCAGGAAGACGTTCAGGAGCTGGGGCAGCGACGGTACGACCATGGTCCCGCCGATGGGGGAGAGAGGGGAGGTCGAGGGGGGGGTCAGGGGTACGGGTCAGAGCGGGCCCCCGGCGATGGACAGGAGCCAGGGGCCACGGGCGAGGGCGGAGGTCAGGGTGCGCGCTGTGCTGGTCACATGCCCCGGGACAAGAGGTCACATGGGTATATGAGCTCTGAGTCACTGATGGAGGGTGGCACTGTGTCTGACTGATCTATCCTATATAATGCAGTATATGTAGAAGTTCATCACAAACACTTTTTTTTTTTTTTAAAGTAAAGGTAAAGATTTTGTTTTCACTGTATAATATCGTAATTTTTAAATTTTAACACTTTGGAAAATCAGACTAATACCATCACTCAAATGCCATATAAAGCATCTACTCATATATAGACTGACATTTGACTTATTAAATAAACGTGAAGTCAGTGTAAGAAGTAAAAAAAAATATATATGTTGCAATATGCTCCTACAGTTTTATATATATTTTTAATAACTTTGATATTTCATTATTCTATTCTAAAAATCACAGTTTTATTGTGTGCTATTCTCTGTAATTACTGACATAATAACAGCTAAGTGCATTTAAACAGAGATAATTACTGTACTATACACAACATATCTTAGTTACTACACATAAAAGTGAGTCAATGGTTTTACAGTAAAAAATCTACTGTGGAATTTCGTGACATATGCCATAATATATATTCTTAAATTAACTGCAGTGCTCTACATAAAAACTGTGTTCACATTGAAACAAACAGTGCCACACATCCACACATGATCATGCTACAGAACGCTACATGCCACTACCACACCGCCAGCTCTGTACCCCCTCTTCTCTTCTCCTCCAGTGGCTTAGCGCTTCTGGTTTCCTCCTCTCTGTTCATCCGTGATTCCTTCTTTACTTTCCCCCAAAACGCCTTCAACTCCCTCGCTCAAATCACTCAGCGGATACATCGGCCAGAAACAACGCGTACGCAAGCGGGCAACAGGCTAAACCACGCAGCTGATGTGAGGAGAGGAGGAAGAGGAGCGCGCGGAAGACGAAGAGCTACAAGTATTTAGGCTAAAGAGAGAGAGAGAGAGAGAGAGAGAGAGTGAGAGATGCGCTGTAATCAGATTGGAAGGGTTGAGACTGGAGGAGAGGAGGAAGGAGAGGAGGGGAGAGAGGGGTTAGGGGAGGAGGAGAGGAGGAGAGGAAGAGGAGGGGGGGGTTAGGGGAGGAGGAGAGGAGGAAGAGGAGGAGAGGAAGAGGAGGGGGGGGGTAGGGGGGGAGGAGAGGAGGAGGAGGAGGAGAGGAGGGGGTTACATATGCAATACAAGGGGTTGAGCCCGGAGGAGGAGGGAGAAAGAAGGGGATGGGGGAGAGAAGGGGGGAGAGGAGGGAAGAGGAGGGGAGGAGAGGAGGGAGGGGAGAGAAGGAGGGGGCGAGAAGAGCGGGAGAGCGGGTCGCATATGCAATAGGAGGGGTTGAGTCTGGAGGAGGAGGAGGAGGTGGAGGGAGAAGGATAGGAGGATGAGAGGAGGGGTGGAGGAGGAGGGGGGAGGGGGGTCGCATATGCAATAGGAGGGGTTGAGTCTGGAGGAGGAGGGGAAGAGAGGAGGAGGAGGACAGGAGGGGTTTGAGGAGGAGGGGGGGTCGCATATGCAATAGAGGGGTTGAGTCTGGAGGAGAAGGAGGACGAGAGGAGGACGAGAGGAGGGGTTGAAGAGGAGGGGGGTCGCATATGCAGTAGGAGGGGTTGAGACTGGAGGAGGAAGGAAAGGGAGTGAGAGGAGGAGAGGAGGGGTTGAAGAGGAGGGGGGTCGCATATGCAGTAGGAGGGGTTGAGACTGGAGGAGGAAGGAAAGGGAGTGAGAGGAGGAGAGGAGGACGGGGCAGAGGAGGGAGGAGGAGAGGAGGAGGGGGTCTCGTATGTAAACATGAGCGGCTGCCTGCTGACACTTTGAAATGTCATGTGCATATAGTCCATGGAGCTTAAATAAATGATGTAAACGTGAATATTTCAAATCTTGGGGGGAAAAGTACACTCTAAAAACGAAATGTTGACCCTGCATAAATAACCCGTACGTCTCCTTAATCATTTTATGTCGATCCAAAGTAAATATTTACATTTTACATTTTACATTTTAAGATTACGTATACATTAAGTTAACGCACGATACATATTCAACACATTTACTTATTTATTACACAGCCCCACTTCAAAACACTGCAGCGCAATTGAAAACAGTGACGCCAGCGAGCCATGTGTTTTAGAGAAATAAACAAAAGTTAGCCCCGTTGCCATGGCAGTTACAAATTTGCATTATACTACAGTTCACTGATCCACATAAACGCAGTGGGTTTTAGCCGTGCTCAGTGTCTTTGGCTAAACTGTGCAGAGCTCCTGATGGCACAGTGCTGCAGCTTACGTAACTATTCACAACTATTTCACTGCACCAGCCTCACTGCTCTTTCTCTAGAACTCACACACTCTCATATGCCTTATATTTGTTCAGGTTTACACAGCCCAGATGACCAAAATACTGACTTTGTAATCTTGATAACTGTTTGCATAGTTTTTTTGTCGTCTTTTGTTAAGAAAGTGACAACAGCGACGTCTAGATAGATACTTACTAAACTCTACATGACTGAAACGTACAACTTTGAGCTCAAACGACACTGTAACAATTTTGCGCACTATTCATTCGCTCCACACTCGGTAGTGGTAAGTCACTACTGTAGCCACAGCTGCCCTGGGGTGGAATGGCGGAAGCGAGGCTGCCAATCTGCGCCACTGGCCCCTCCGACCACCAAGAAACACTCACACACTCACGCACACGCTACATTCATATTCGGAAATGTGGATGAGGTACTTTGCCTTATAGGACACAAAGACACAAAAACAGAACAACAGTTTTTGCCACCGCTGCCCCCCTGTGGCACCTGACGTCTCCAGCGGTCTCCCGTCCCAGTACTAACCAGGCCCGGCACTGCTTGGCAAAAGAGATCAGAAGATAATGCCTTGACAAGGAGGTTTGGTAACTATAGATACATATGAAGATGAGAGCCTGTACATTTCTACTGAAAACTGCTAACAAGTTTTACAAAGTTAGCTTCAACGTGCTACCACCATTTTTTTTTTAGAAAGGTACGTATAATGCAAGTTTCATGGTTGCCACTTTGCTACGATTCAGAGCACAACATAGAGAAAAAAAACAAGAAAAAAACAAATCAAAACGGCTCAACTAACACAAGAATCCCTGCATTTCAGAACAGAGCGGGTACACGGACCACACGCAGACACAATACCTCCTGATTGCAGTATCCTAAATGCCATATCTCCCAGTGATTGCAGCCTTAGCCATTTGCTAATTCCGACTATTCAAATTGAGATTTCAGTTTGACTGCAGCCCTAACTCACATCTCTGGTTGCCACTATAATGCATTTTTCTGCATTAAACGTGCACTAACTTTTCTGATGGGTCTCTCACCCGCTTATCTCCATGGAGTTGTTATTGCTTTGCCTGGGATGTTCCACAATATGGCATTAAACTTATCTATATCCGTGAAGATGAGCAGATGATGCCACCAGGCCAAGTTACAGGTTAGATCTGTGGAGACGCGACAATGCTTACGGTAAGAAGAGATTTTTAGCAACAAAGCGCCTCTAATTACAGGTTCTCATTTTCCCCGTGTATTTGAGCAAAACGTGTCTTGGCCCAGTACAGATATATTGTATAAACAGCTCTTGAGGTCAAAATACGTCCACTATGTACTGTCTGCATCTACTTATATAGCGTTTTATTGTCTGATAATAATTAGGAAGTGCGTATTAGCATGCTAGTTCTTGATAACACGCTAGTTAATGTTAGCTTTACCGTGAATGCAAAACTCTAAGATAAGTGAGGAATAACTTTGGACCACTGCAAACTGTTTAAAATCTACTACTTCTGTTGTTGATGTTTTTAAGACTGTAAAAAATCGAACACAACACCTTTAAAAGTGAGATAGACAGGTTTAATGCTTGTCTGCGGAAAATCTCTGGTACAACAATAACATATCTTTGACAAGCAAGTGGCAGACCTGCCTCCAGAAAAGTTACATAGTGCAACTATAGTCTTTAACTATAAGGGTGTGTCTAGGCACATATTTTCTCAAAATATCACAAAGAAATGGTGAAACGGTGGGCAGAGGTAACAGGTGAAATTGGCCTTATCTTGGAGCTCTGTTGTGGTAAAGGTCAGGGTGTTGTTTGAATTTGGAGCTCCAGGCTAACACTCACATTAAGCCCAGCTCCTGCTCTGAAAATAGACTTTGGGGATTTTTTTCCCCACAGTTTTGTCTCACAGGCAGATGTGCACAACCAGCCCCTCTGCTGAAACTGGATGTAATAATGTATACATATTCTAGATGCTGCATTCTGGATCCTAATCTATTTATGATGATCCTAATCTACATATGAACTTTTAGGGTGCTTTCACACAAAGTCACGTCACAATTCCCTGCATTATTCATTCACTCCACACTCTGTGGCGGTAAGTTACTATTATAGCCACCGCTACCCCTGAGACAGACTGACAGATGCGAGGCTGCCAATCTGCACCATCAGCCCCTCCGACCACCACCAATCAAGACTCCCATCCAGAGGCTATTTTCAATTTGATGGGACTGGTTTGAGGAACTAGGATTTATACTACTCTGAGTTAACTAAGTTCAGCCCCTAAGGGAGGAGTTTTAGAGTGAAACTGCTCTGTCCTTGTTTACGAGCTAACATCACTGTGGGTTGTTATGCCCCTATTGTGTGGATGTCTCATCTTCACCATTGTTCAGTACCTAATCAGCATTTGATTGGCTTGTTCCAGGAGTTGAGGACGTTTCTGTAAACAGCTGGTAGATTAAAGTTTAATCCACAAGAGATTCTTTCTTCACAGAAATAGCTTCCTTTACTCCTTTTGCAAACTAATTTTTCTCTCTGCTTAAAATGTGCACCTCACCGCCCTCAAATGAGTGGTTTGTGGTTTTAAGATGAAAGTGCACAGCTGACTGCGTACCCGAATTGGATTGACTTTTGTGTTGATAGTCACTGTTCCTCGCAGCCTTCTGTGTCACAGTAAACTGAGTACACTACATCACTCATTTGTGTTGGTGTTGGTGGGATGAACCAGTTTCTTTCTTAGTGTATGACATGTGACGACAAAATCCCGAGCTTTATAGGAGTTTTTTTTTTGCTCTGATAAGGACACACCAGTATAACATAAGACTGGATTTAAAGAGTTGTTACAAATGCCGTGTAGTTCAAAGTTCCACATGGTGACACAGTTGCGGGGAGTTTTCTGGGTTGTTGCCCTGTGGAGGAGGTTGGGGAGGGCTTTCATGTGTGGTGCTCTCATAATGGGTCCCAGCTGCTGTGATAAATATATCTGATTGTGGACTTGTTGTGCTGCTGTGCTATTTGGAGCTAGAGCACCTGTCTCCGCGCACATACCTCACACTGCGTTCACCGGTAATCACACTCTAATGAGGGATCAGCAGGACGGGACAGTGGGCATGGGGCTGATGGGAACCAAAGTCCAGGGATTTGATTTTGGAGAAGTTAGATCCATAACAGTTTGATGATATTCTAAGTAGATGTATTGCACAAAACTTATATGGTTTTGATGGACAGCACAGTGGCTTAATCGCTAGGACTCTCGCCTCACATCTAGAAGGTTTCTGAGTGAGTTTGCATGGGTTTCCTTAGGGCATAGGTCAGATCCTTCAGTTAGTTAGTCCTGACCAAGACTAGCTCAAGACGTGGAGATGGGTCCCCCTGCTCCTGACTCTGCCCCAGGATGGGTCAAATGCAGTGGACAAAATTCTTGAAAATGGCAATGCAACAGTTTTGAACATTTGTGTATGACAGAGTCGGAATTTGTCAAACGCGCACAGCAATTACAGAGCAGCGGATAGGGATAGGGGGTAGGTGAAAACGGAAATTTTCTGACCACACAAGCTACAAATGCAGGACAATACAGAGTCACTTTAACATACATGAATCAATTGGAATACAACTCTGAGTAAACTAATGGTGAGAGAACATGATTTAAGGCTCATAAAAGTCGATTTTGCATAATATGTCATAATGGCACGATTCATTCGCTCTCCCATTCATTTTCCATCCAGCAAACATCGTTAAATCTCTATTAAAATGTGACATCAACCAAAATTAAAGGCAAAACAAATCTAGATCACATAAATTTCCCCCCCGCATACCTCTACAAAGGTTCCCTCCAAAGTCCTAAATGTATCCCAGCATCTCTCACCCCTCTCCTCCTCCTCATCGCTCTTCTTTCTTAACATTCTAGCTCTATAAATGCAGTTGTGCTACTCAAGAGGAACTACTGTTGAAAGCACAAAGTCCGTTTCAGTTACCTGATGCTCCAATTTCCATAACACACTCCGAGCTTATGCAAAACACTAGTGGTGAAGTAGTTGTTCACCTACAAATGTGATCTGATATGCAAAAAATGTATTCTACAGCAGCGTCAGGCTAGTTCATGTGAGTGCTGTTCAGTTAAAGGGAACTAAACACTGTATCATCTGCATCTGCTACTAAACTCTATGGTGTTTGAATAGCATTGTCTACTGTTCCTAGTACTTTTGGCAATTTTAGTGAGACTAGACTAGGTAAATTTGCAGCTTTGTGTTCAAAAACAGTCAAAAACTGAGCATGTGCTGCCTCCAGTGGCCACTGCAATTTTAGGTACTACGTGACATCACACAGGACTGCCCTGGTTACAGCCAAGTGTTTCTCATTACAAACACCTGGGTGCAGAGGCAGAGTTTGAAGTGTGGATATCTGTTAGACCAATCGCACTGTTGCTCGTATATCCAAACCCCGCCCCTCCTCCTCCTCCCTCACTCTCTTCTTTAGTCCTCCAGGTACTGCCCAGTTTAGCAGCTCAATTTGAAATGTGGTTGTGGGCAGGGTTTTGGTGTTTAGTCCCAATTTAAGTTGAATTTCACAGTATCTGTCACCTCGTTGTCTCCATAAACATGTTATCTCATTGCCTGGAGTATACCACAATATGGCATTAAACTTAACTTCTTTTTATCTATCAAAGAGGCCCCTCCAAGGATTCTGACCTGTAAGTTACATTCAGATGACTTTATTTATCCTCAAGATCAATTCTCTGGCAGCTCCACAGCCTTGCATTCAATCATCAAAAACATAGAGACACAAGTCAATGGTCAACAAGTCAATACAAGAGAGAGCGACAGGGATAAGATCTACAAGTGCAATACATTAAATAAGACCTTGTGTCTGCTATACAGTAATAATCTGACAGTCGTGGATCTTTATGTTATCATTTGCACATTTTAAATATTAATATTGATCTAAAAATAACATAATATTAACCCAATGGGAGCTGATGACGCTGTAAACGTCATCACAACAAAGTGGTGTCCTGTGGATAGCTACAGTTCATGCCGAATCCTACGTGTGTCATCGATTAAGAAAATAAAACTGAAGAACAAAGTCAGTACAGAGCAGTGGGCATATGCCAGTGGCGGTGAAAACGTGGGTTGACAATGACGTCTTGAATACAGGAGAATAAAGATTACTCAGACATATAAATCACACTAAATACAACTTCGAGAGGGGAAACGAGAAGGAGAACAACTACAACACGGTTAAAGCTTTGAAAAGAATAAGTTTCCCTTGAGAACGGGTCATATCTGCGTTTAACCGATACCACTGAAGGCGTAAAGGAAAGCAAATGACGTTTTGTTTCGGCGCTGTTATATCGCCACCTGGAGGGAATCATGGAGAACTCTGTGGACAGGATGTGCTCTGGTTAACATTCCAGGCAAAGCAATTAAAGAGAAACCACAAGAATTAAAGCTAGAGTCAAAAGATAGCTAATAGTGTACGAACTGCGATTTTCTTCAGAGCCACCACGGAGGAGGTGGAAAAGCTTTTTGTTTTAGTTCTGCAGATAACAACTGTAAGCACTGCACCACACAATACTTGTCACAAAGCAATTGGCTCACATTCATTCTGATGCATGTTAAATGTTACAATGGCGTCCACGGAATAACTTTAAACCACATTTATGAGCACAAACTGTTACAGCCCACCTGCTCCGGCACAGAATGTCATTTCATTTGGCAAAAGTCTCCGCCTGTTTCATTTTTGCATGGCCTCCCGTCCTCCACGCAAGAAACTTTAAGGGGGTATTACACGTTTATGGGGTATTACCTGCTAACACCTAACAAATTTAGATCGCCTTCTATTGTTTGGAAAATGCTACATTCGCACCAATGTATTAACATGTTTTACAGGTTTCACTTTCATTTTTGATGCTCTGAGTCCCACCTCCCTTTGCTCCCCTCGCTAAGTCACTCCCCCTTCAGAGTGACATCACAACTACTGCACATCGCATCAGGTTTGTGGAGAAAAGTGGCCGTGCTGGAGCGTGGGTGACGTAGGCTTGTGGACTGAGCTTTGGACAGAACTACTTAAACACGCATAGACGACATATAAAACCTTTACGTGCATGTTTTTTGATAAGGGAACAACATTGTAACATGGTAGAAAGCTTCAAAAAGTCAATCTTGCATAAACCCTCCTCTTTAAAATCCAAGGTTACTACTATACTACCACTATCACGTCCACTACTGCAGCCACTTCATTCAGAGACACAGAGGCTGAAAAACTGAATAGCTTTAAGTGTGGGAGGGCACCTGCAGGTTCCTCAGACAGGTGCAGACAGGTGCAGACAGGTGCAGGCAGATTGCCAGGAGACGGGGAGAGAGTCTTCTGCTAAATTTACCCAAGATCAGAGCATCGCTTTGGGAGCGGATAAAGAAGAGTGCAGATGGATGCATCATGATGTAAGCACAGATGAGGAGCACAATATAAGCCAAAGAGCATTTTCTCCTATGGATTCTTTTCGATACATAACAAAATATTTGGTTTTGATAATGAATTAACAATGCTTTCTTTCACAATTTTATAGTTCTATAGTCATGAATGTTCCAAAATGTAATACGCAAATCTCTAAAGGAGCTTTAAGCCATGTTAGAACGTTTTTACCTCCTCAAAAACATACCCGGAGTTGTGTTTTGTTTCATTCACACAAGAGTAATGCTTTATTATTAGTCTGCCTGCGTCTCCAAAGCTCAAAATGCTCTGCTCCCACCATGTGATGTCATGAAGTGGCAGTTTTCAAGTTAACAGCTGCCTTTTAACTTTTGTTCAGTAGAGATGGGCAATTCCAATTCTAGGGAAGGTGTATGAAGTTTAAAAACACAATGGAGCACTTCCTGTATTACCACATGACATCACAAGGTGGAACAGAGTGTTTTCTGTTTGAGAGAAGAACTCAGTCTAAATATGCAGGGCTTGCGGTTAAACATGTGTGAATGAAACAAAACACAGCTCCAGGCATGTTTTTGATGAAGAAACATTATAACATAGATCCGATAATAGCGTAATATGGGCCCTTTAATGTAGCCTAGTTTTGTTCAGATATAAGTTGTGGTGTAAATATATGTTTATAAGTAAGTCTCTTTTTAGTACTTAGTAAGTACTGGTTAAAACTAATCTCTACTATCATTAAAACAAACATTACAGGGTTTTGTATCAATATATTTAGGTTGGAGTTATGTTCTGTGGGCATTAGCAGCAGTTGTATAGGCTTTTGTGATAAAGGAGGAGAACAGCACCCCTCCCTGGCCACACGATGACAACACACCACACAACTGCTCCATATGCTTCTGCAGCTTTAGACGGTTTATCTGGAATATCAAGAACTTACAGTTAATGACATGACATGGATAAAATGTTCTTTTTTTAGTTTAATCAAGTTATAAATGTGCTACTTTGTCTAAATATTCCTTAGACAAAGTAAAGTCTATACAACGTCACCATGCTCATTCTAAAAGCATCTCAACATCGGAGCTGACAGTTATTGTTCTCAGCCTCATTAACACCGCTTCACTCCTGAGTGCACCAACAGAGGACACACCCTTTACTGGCAATTGTACTATTGATACTTTGCGGTGACATCACGCTCGGGAATTTCGTCTATGTCTATGGTGGAATGTTCAGCAGTTACCATGGTGACAAAATGCACACATTAGCAAACACTGCCTGATAAGTTTTTAGATTGTCTGAAAACTCAAATATACAAAATGGATTTATAAATGGATTGGCGTATTGTCAAAGCTCAGATTGAAGTTTAACTTGAGTAACAGAGCTTCAGACAGAGCAGTACCTCTAGTTAGCTTCACACCCCAGGGAATGTTGGTGACATCAGCTGCAAGGAATCAATCGTCTACGCTCAGAAATATATTATTAGATATATATTATAAGATATACTATTGTTTAAGCTGTAAAAACCAGGACTTCAGATTTAAAGCACAATATTGAACGTCTGTATTCAGATGAACTATTTACTTACACTCCCGTCACTTGCAGTGTTGGGATTGGCACACGGTGGGTACACATCTCGTCAGACTCCTGTCGCAGCCGGGCAGTGCTGACATGACTGATGAGAGGGTGAGAGCTTGGCACGGGGCAGGGGAACTTTGGGTCCTCATGGGGCTGTTAGACTAATGGGACAGCACTTAAAGCCATCACACGGGACAAGATAAGGACCTGTTCAGATGAGGAATGCACGGGAGGCATTGGAGGAGTGCCCACTGGTGGAATGCCAACTCTAAATGCCCCGAACAGGGAGAGCGAAGACAAGGCCATTTTAAATGACTCATGAACAGACATTTGTATTAATATGTTTTAAGGTGATATCAGTTTGAAACTTCTGTAGTTTATGCCCAAAATAGTAAGAAAAAATGTATTAAATGTATTAAATGTATGTATGTGTGTATGTATCATGTAATGTTTCCATGTAAAAGTAAGGCATTTATTGTGAACAAATTGACCATTTTTAGGAATTAGATACGAAAAAATTACAGACGGGATTTTGGATGCCTTATTTAGTGTCTGTGTAAAGCAAATTTGGCTATTTTTTTCAAGTTAAAACTTAAATAAATCAGACTTTGAATTAGATATCAACAAATCCTTTTACGATTTGTCAAGTGCAAGTGCAAAATTGTAAAAAAAAAAAAAAAAAAGTAAATGATTGTGCCACTTTTGTGATTTCTATGGATGGCAGTTGCTTAAATGAAATATTAAAACATCTTTCGCTGCAGAGTGGACAATGCTGTTGTTTCCACATGAAAACTTGTATGTTGTGAGGCCAAACTGACCAAAAAAAACAAAAATTGAAAACATGTATTTTACCTGTAGCGTCTTCCCTTAAATTTAAAGGTGCACTATGTAACATTTCTGGTGAGGAGTTGTATGTTATTGTTTTGCCTTGTCTTGGCCAGAACATCTTGGAAAATATGCATCCGGACAGTGAGTGGGGTTGCTTCTAGCAACAGGCTAGTGGGGTCTTTGAACTAACTCATACTGATGGAGCAATA
>KN482214.1:2490-20668 GCA_000787095.1 Periophthalmodon schlosseri | reverse complement strand
GGGGGGAGGGGGTTGGGGGGGGGTGTGCTCACCTATGCGCCTGCTTAGCAATACGCGCTAATACTTTGGAGGTGGAAGCGGCTTTGTGGAGACGGTCGTCGTCTCGGTCAAGCGAGCGCCTGGAACTGCCCCCCCTGTACACACACAGACACAAATATTACTATACCACACACAGATCACTACATCTCATATAAATATTGGCACAGAGAGGCGCCGATACTGATCCTGGGCCCAGACACATGTGCTGGTATCAGACTGTATATATAAATGGACATAGTTAACCTGCTAGCATAGCTGTATTATACACAGAGAGGCGCCGATACTGATCCTGGGCCCAGACACATGTGCTGGTATCAGACTGTATATATAAATGGACATAGTTAACCTGCTAGCATAGTCTGTATATATAAATGAACATAGCTAACCTGCTAGCCTAGACTGTATATATAAATAGACAGCTAACCTGTTAGCCGCCGCATTCCAAGCAGGAAGTGATGATGATAGGTGCGATTCAGCTCCATCGACTCTGGCTCAAATTCACTTTCCGTGTAAAAACTGTGCCCCTCTCTCTGTAACTCCTGCTGTCAGACTCATCATTTTGTTCTTAAAATGTTCGTATTAGCTCTCTCTACATCATCCTCGGGTTTTTATTTTGCTATTGTGTCTGTAAATCAAGATATGAACATTAATAACAGACAAATTGTTCTCATTTCAGCATGGGTCTAATTATGTTTCATGATCAGGGGCACATAAAGGAATTTTCAGCAAAATTTTGACAATTTTTGTCAAAGTAATTTTTTTCTCCCCAATCCTATTGATGGTGCTGTAGCATTAAGTGTGAATTATGAATTTAATTGGTGTCAGCCAGTGTATAAATTACTCAAATTTTAACATGCTCGGACTAAGCATGTGCGTGTAAGATTTTTTGTTTTTCATTTTTTTAGGCGTCTTTGTGCCCCTGCTGGCCAACTGTGAAAAATGCCCCATATCTATAATGGAATTTTTTGCATCTTCTCATGCATAGATTTTAATCCCCAAGTTTTGTACAAATCAAATAATGTTGACATTTCATGTCTATGGTAGGGGGCGCTATAGTGTACACTTTTTATATGCTCCATAGTCCATTATATTCGAGCCAGGAGGATGCATTAGTAACTAAAATTTGAAAAGAAACAGGAAATTAAGGTGTTTTTCACCGACGTGCTACACAAAAACCATAAGGAGTATCCCAGATTGATAACTTTTGTAAATCTATGTCTCTCCATGTGGCATGTCAAATCTGAGCTTGTTTGGACCAAAAACCAAGGCCTTGATTGGCTTCATACAAAGGCAGAAAAAGTGACAACAGAATTTCAATCCAATAAGGTCGACTTCTGTTCATCATAGGACAGTGCTCCAATTCAACTTCAGGCATGTCTCATGGAGCTCTATCATTGTTCTGAATCTCATGAGCCTACTCTGCAATTTGCCTGTTCCCACGCCCAATGGGGCCCAATTTGTGGTTGCGCTGTTGAATTGGTACGTGCCGGGCATTGTCGTGATGCCCATTTTATAAAATTTTTTGTCAGGCCAGTTGTTCCTATACCCTCATGTGAGACTTTTCGTCAATGCACGGGGTCAAAAATGCATCTATTTGGGGGGAAAAATAATAAGAAACCGACCAGGAACAATACCCCCCTCGCCAGTTACTTTGTTACTTGCTCAGGCTAATAATAATAATAAGAAACCGACCGGGAACAATACCCCTCGCCAGTTACTTTGTTACTGGCTCGTTACGGGCTAAATATGGAACCATCTCCAAATTCACCCGTTAACTGCTAACCTCAATGAGCTTCATTTGACTGGAGCCGAACGCTATGGGGATGTCACACTCACGTAGTCCACTTTATACAGTCTATGGTATCAGCAGGTATCAGTATCAGCTGGTATCAGTATCGGTATGATGCCTCTCTGCACAAACATTAAAACACAAGTTAGACTCAAACAAAAGAGAAGCAGGAAGTGGTTAGTGCAAAAACACCCATAATGCACCAGTGTCAGGCTCCCAGGGCTGAGAGAGGAGGAGAGAGGGGGAGGACAGAGGGAAACATCCCAGAGCAGTTAGATGTTAGACTGGCAGACACAGGACTCTAAGGAAAGAGCGACAGGTGCAAACCAAGGGTTAAACTGGGTCAAAACCAGGTCAGAACTGGGTCTGGACCGGGTCTGGGCCGGGTCTGGACCAGTTCTAGACCAGGTCTAGACTGGGTCTGGGTTAGTCTAGAGAAAACTAGGCTTTAGACCGGTCCAGAACCGGTTCAGAGGAGACCTTTTGCTAGGGGCTCCAGTCTGGACTTTGGTCTCGGCTCTGGGCTCGGTCCTGGGTTCTGTGGAGCGGGACTCTGAGGACTGGGACCTTTGGAGGGTCTGGTTCTGGTTCAGGGTCCGGTTCTGGTTCTGGGTCCGGTTCTGGGTCTCCTCTTGGATCTCGCCCAGGTCAGATCTGGAGTGGGACTTCTGTGGAGTGTCCTTCTTCTTGTCTGTCCCACTGAGTGAAAAAAGTTTAGACTTTAAACTAAAGAAAAGTGTGCAACCAAACCATGTCTGGAGAGGAGTGTGGCGAGGAGAGGAGCAACCAAACCATGTCTGTAGAGAGGAGAGGGGTGTAGAGAGGAGAGGGGTGTGGAGAAGAGAGGGGTGTGGAGAGGAGAGGAGCAACCAAACCACATCTGTGGAGTGGAGCAACCAAACCACATCTGTGGAGAGAAGAGCAGAGAGAAGGAGAGGAGAGAGACTGAGGAGAGGAGCAACCAAACCACATCTGTGGAGAGGAGAGCAGAGAAAGCAGAGAGATATGGAGGAAAGGTGGAGGAGAGGAGGCGTAATCTGAAGGATCACATGATGCATTATTTCGGAGCTGAACATAATTCATTGTCATAAATAAAAACAATAAAAACACTCCTGTCACAGAAACAGCACGAGTCCACACAAACACGTAACCATGGAAACATTTACACATTTAAAGCTCCACACACACAAACACATAACCATGGAAACATTCACACTTAAAGTATCTGTGTTCTCTGCAAATACAAAAGTATTTTATAATCTACAGCAGGGGTGTCCAAACTATGGCCCGGGGGCCAAATGCGGCCCTCAGACCAATTTTTATTGGCCCTCAGGCCTTCAGTTGGCCCAATTGACCATAATCAGTACTTTTTACGGCAAATTTCAGTAATCCTACCACTATATCTAAATAACATCACATTGCATTGTCATACAGACCTAAAATTAATGTTTCAAGCCTTATTTATGATGTCAAATCTACGTTAAATGCACCCATCTGAATCATCCACTGTACTGACCACTGGTCTGTGGCCCACCGTGTCGAATATTTTTCAAGATATGGCCCTCGGTGAAAAGAGTTTGGGCACCCCTGATCTACAGGAAACACTGTGTGTGTGTGTACGTGTGTGTGTACGTGTGTGTGTACGTGTGTGTGTGTGCAGGTGTGTTCAGTTACCACATTTCAACCTTGTGCACGTGGGCTTGTGCATGTGGGTTGATGGTAGGCCTGTCACAATAACACATGTTGAATTTATCGCTGAAATAAATCCAGGCGATGAACGATAAGCTGAAAGTCACTTTTGCCACAAAACCCTGAAAAGATTCACTCCAGAACGACTCTAAAGGTTCAACATGTATGGAGCGTGTGCACATGTATAGAAGGTGTGCACCTGTATTTGGCGTGTGCACGTGTATGGGGCGTGTGCACGTGTATAGAAGGTGTGCACGTGTATGGGGCATGTGCACGTGTATAGGAGGTGTGCACGTGTATGGGGCATGTGCACGTGTATAGGAGGTGTCACGTGTATGGGGGCATGTGCACGTGTATAGGAGGTGTGCACGTGTATGGGGCATGTGCACGTGTATAGGAGGTGTGCACGTGTATGGGGCATGTGCACGTGTATAGGAGGTGTGCACGTGTATAGGAGGTGTGCGCGTGTATAGGAGGTGTGCGCATGTATGTGGCGTGTGCACATGTATAGCAGGTGTGCACGTGTATGAGGCGTGTGCACATGTATAGGGTGTCTGCACATGTATACGAGGTGTGCACATGTATGTGGCGTGTGCACATGTATAGGAGGTGTACACGTATATAGCGCATGTGCACGTGTATAGAAAGTGTGCACGTGTATGGGGCGTATGCACGTGTATAGGAGGTGTACATGTGTATAGGAGGTGTGCACGTGTATGGGGCGTGTGCATGTGTATAGGAGGTGTGCACATGTATGAGAGGTGTGCATGTGTATAGGAAGTGTACATGTGAATAGAAGGTGTGCACGCGTATGGGGCATGTGCACGTGTATAGAAGGTGTGCATGTGTGTGTGGGTGTGCACGTGTATGAGGCGTGTGCACATGTATAGAAGGTGTGCACGTGTATGGGGCGTGTGCACATGCATAGAAGGTGTCCACGTGAATGGCGCGTGTGTACGTGTATGGGGCGTGTTCATGTGTATAGGAGGTGTGCACGTGTATGGGGCGTATGCACGTGCATGAGGTGTGTGCATGTGGATGTATGGGAAATGCTCTTCCTGAACCAGAGCAGGCGTCACTGTTGCTCTACCTGGGGGGGAGGCGGGTCTCACCTTTTGGCAGCGGATGATAGTGTCTCTTTGCGTGTCACAGATCCGGAGTCACGGTCCCTCCGGCGCCCGCCCCCCGAGGATCCTGCTGAGGTCCCTCCGTTTGGGAGACAGGACAGAGAGTAGGCCTCTCGCATGGATCCTGCAGACAGCATAAAGAGTCTGACCAAACTGTTACAAGCCCGTCCTCTGCTCTGATTGGCTGACCGTACCTTTGCTCTGCCTCTTGCTCTCTTCTGATTGGTTGAGGCGGCGGATGACATCAGCAAGCGCCGCTTTCAGCACAGTGAGCTCATCCTCCTGCGTCTGCACACGCAGCTCCAGTGCACACACACGAGCATGCACGTGCTCATCGGTCTCCAACGTGCACACACGATCATGCACGCTGTCCTCGTG
Source organism: Periophthalmodon schlosseri (assembly GCA_000787095.1). Taxonomy (NCBI): domain Eukaryota; kingdom Metazoa; phylum Chordata; class Actinopteri; order Gobiiformes; family Gobiidae; genus Periophthalmodon; species Periophthalmodon schlosseri. The sequence goes on along the minus strand of KN482214.1, from coordinate 15,646 downwards.
CACATCCTCATCTGTACAGAGAAAGAGAGAGTCAGGAGTGTGCACATACAGTCAAGAGTGTGCATGTACAGTCAGGAGCGTTCACATACAATCGGGAGCGTGCATGTACAGTTAGGAAGAGAAACTGACTTTTCACTAAACACAGGCTTAGGTATCAATGCATTTGACCCATCCTTCAGTGTCTGTGCATTAAACCTGCATTTGAACCATCCTTCGGTGTCTCTGGGTTAAACCTGCATTTGACCCATCCTTCGGTGTCTCTGGGTTAAACCTGCATTTGACCCATCCTTCAGTGTCTCTGGGTTAAACCTGCATTTGACCCATCCTTCAGTGTCTCTGGGTTAAACCTGCATTTGACCCATTCTTCAGTGTCTCTGGGTTAAACCTGCATTTGACCCATCCTTCAGTGTCTCTGGGTTAAACTGTCAGGAGCAGTGGACCCATTTCCAGAGCTTGAGCTGGTCATGGTCAGGGCCTGAGCTGGAGGATTTGACCTGTGCATGACACAGAGAGAACATACAAATGCCACACAGAAGAGCCCAGGCGTCAGATGTAGCACTATCAAAAGTATCAAAAATCAGATCCTAAACGATACTAAAGCTAGTATCGACACTAGAACCCAATTTGAGTGGTATCGATACTGAAAAAGTCCCATTGACAGGAAACCGTGTTTGAAAAGGTACTTTCTAGAAGTAAGCACGGAGCTGCTTCTGAAACCACAGAGGAAACATGAAGACACCAAACAAATTTGAGACATTTAGGACTCATGTTTAAATGTTTGGATTTTAAACATGTCCAGGATCTTTCATATCAGAGACTCAAATCTGAACCCATCCCAGAATCACAGGACCATGGAGACACAGGGAGGGCATCTGACACAGTCTCACAAAGTATAATGATGAAGACATAATAAGAGTGGTGTCACAGCCCTCATGCCACTGTGGCATATGTACTACTGTGTAATGTAAAGTACTACTTACTACTAAACTTACTTACCTACTAAAGTACTACTACTGTAGTACTCCTGCAGTAATATTGTAGTACTTCTACTGAAACTGTAAACTCTCAGAGATATCTCAGGATCAAAACCACGACTAAACCAGGACTGAACCAGGTCTGAACCAGGACTAAATCAGGACTAAATCAGGTCTAAATCAGAACTGAACCAGGTCTGAACCAGGATTAAATCAGGTCTAAATCAGGACTGAACCAGGTCTCAATCAGGACTGAACCAGGTCTGAACCAGGACTAAACCAGGTCTGCGCCAGGACTAAACTAGGTCTGAAACAGGTCTAAACCAGGACTAAAACGGCCGGAAGCAGTCTGGACCACTTCCGGTGGCTTTGTTCTACCTCACGCACGCGCGCAGACCGCAGGCTCGCGGGGGGCGGGGCATGGGGGTGACACGTGGAAAGCCGCAGCGGTCCGTGCGCGTCCGTCCGTGCGTGCTTCGTGTTTACGCGTGCAGGACTCACCCAAAGAGCCGTCCATTGTGCGCGTGACTGAGGCCTGTTGTTTCCCGCCGAGGCGCAAGCGCGCGCCGACAGCGGACACGAGCGCGGCGCGAGCACGGACTTCCCCCTCGGTCCCGCCGCTGTAGACCGGACTAAGCCGAGCTGGTCCGGTCTGACCCGGGTCTAAACGGGGTCTGAACCAGGACTGGACCAGGACTAAACAAGGACTTAACCAAGACCAAAGCAGGACCCGCTGCAGACTGCACAGAGCTTCCGACTCCGCCTCTGAGCTGCAGCACGCTCTCAAACACCGCGAGACTTCGGCTAGACAGAGACAAGTCCCGCGAGAGCTCAGACACAGCACGAGATCTGGACCTGGACCTGGTCCTGGACCTGGCTCGGTTCAGTCAGACCATAGACTCTATGGTTATGGGTCTGACCGAGAGCCGTGTCCCGGAGCCGCAGCAGAGTCTCACATGAGTTTATACAGAGCACCTGTAATGTTCATCATAGGTACACTTCAACTATGAGAGACAGAATGGGAGGAAAGAATCCAGGAAATCACGTTGTAGGATTTTTAATGAATTAATTGGTAAATTTCTAGGTAAAATAAGTACCGTATTTGGTCACCTACAAACAAGTAAGATTTCTGGCTCTCCAGACCTGTATTAATGAATTAATTGGTAAATTTCTAGGTAAAATAAGTACCGTATTTGGTCACCTACAAACAAGTAAGATTTCTGGCTCTCACAGACCTGTAACTTCTTCTTTAAGAGGCTCCTCTGTCCTCCACTTGTTACCTGTATTAATAGAACCTGTTTGAACTCATTATCAGTATAAAAGACACCTGTCCACAACGTCAAACAGTCAGACTCCAAACTCCACTATGGCCAAGACCCAAAGAGGTGTCAAAGGACACGAGAAACAAAACTGTAGACCTGCACCAGGCTGGGAAGACTGAATCTGCAATCCCACTGTATATTACACACATATTTCACATGTATTACACATATATTACACATATTATACACTGTGATACACTCTGGTGCTCTGTGGTACACTGTAGTATTCTGTGGTACACTGTGGTACACTACAGTACTCTGTGGTACACTATGGTAGTCTGTGGTACACTGTGGTACTCTGTGGTACACTGTAGTTCTCTGTGGTACACTGTGGTACACTATAGTACTCTGTGGTACACCGTGGTACTCTGTGGTACACTACGGTACACTATAGTACTCAGTGGTACACTGTGGTACTCTGTGGTACACTGTGGTACACTATGGTACACTATAGTACTCTGTGGTACACTATAGTAAATTGTGGTACTCTGTGGTACACTATAGTGCACTATGGTACTCTGTGGTACACTATAGTACTCTGTGTTACACTATAGTGCAGTGGTACTCTGTGGTACACTATGGTACACTATAGTACTCTGTGGTACACTCTTGTACACTGTGGTGCTCTTGGTGCACTATGGTACTCTGTGGTACACTATAGTACTCTGTGTTACACTATAGTGCAGTGGTACTCTGTGGTACACTATGGTACACTATAGTACTCTGTGGTACACTCTTGTACACTGTGGTGCTCTTGGTATTCTATGGTACTCTGTGGTACACTATAGTACTCTGTGTTACACTATAGTGCAGTGGTACTCTGTGGTACACTATGGTACACTATAGTACTCTGTGGTACACTACAGTATTCTGTGGTACTCTGTGGTACACTATAGTACTCTGGTACACTACAGTACTCTGCGGTACACTATAGTACACTGTGGTACTCTGTGGTACATTGTGGAAATCTGTGGTACACTATAGCACACTATAGTACTCTGTGGTACTCTGTGGTACACTATGGTTCACTATAGTAGCCTGTGGTACTCTGTGGTACACTGTGGTAATCTGTGGTAATCTGTGGTACACTACAGTACTCTGTAGTACTCTGGGCTACACTGCGGTACACTATGTTACATTGTGGTAGTCTGTGGTGATACTGCGCTGTGGTATCACCACAGACTAATCTGTGGTACTCTGGGGTACTCTGTGGTACTTTGTTTTTTGTTTGTTCGTTTTTTCATATCTATCTCCTGTTTCTTGTGGTTTTGTCTGTGCAGGTTTTGAAACTGCAGCACAACTGCTCCAGGAATCAAATAATAGTAAGCTAATAGTAATCTATTTAAAAACAACTTTGGGGACTTTGTGGGTACTCTTCAATGTGGAGTACTTTTCAGTGTGGGGGGACTCCTCAGTGTGGGGTACTCATTAGTGTGGAGTACTCTTCAGTGTGGGTACTCCTCAGTGTGGGGTATCCTTCAGTGTGAAGTACTCTTCAGTGTGGGGTACTCTTCAGTGTGGGGTAATCCTGGGTTTTTGGGTTGCAGTCTTTTGTTGCGAAAGTCCGGCGGAAGTGTTGTGACAGAGGCGGAAGTGGATGTTGGAGGAAGCAACGGGGTTTGTTTTTCTGTTTTTCATTTTGTTGTTTTTTTTTTTTTTCTCGGGTTCGGTTCCGCTGCGGGACACAGGTGAGAGCTCGGGACAGGGGGTGAGTGTCCGGTACCGGAGGCACGGTTAGTGTCGCCGTTAGCCGCGTTAGCATTAGCCTTAGTTTGGTGTAAAGAGTGCCCTGTTAGCTCAGGTGTTAGCTCAGTGTTAGCTCAGTGTTAGCTCAGTGTTAGCTGAGTGTTAGCTGCACTTTCCCATAGCCTCTAATCTCTAAAATAAAGATGGCAAGATTATTCGGTTAATCGATAATTGTGATTATTCATGCATATCATCGCAAGACCTAAAATATAATAATCGGGACCATTTTAGAAGCAAAACTTAAGTCATTTAAATTCAATCTCTGCTCCAAAAACGTAAAAGTAAACGTATCGTTCTATGTTTATCTCACTAGAATTTGCGCATTAAGAGTTTGATGTTCTAAAGCTGATACGAGAGCAGGTTCATGGATTAGAATAAAAGAAAATGATTTACTTTTGTTTTGTTTTATGTTAATATTCGAGAATAATCGTGATGTTTCTTGTTTTGTTTTGTGTTTCTCACAATAAGCGTAACATATTCAGAGACTTTATAGACTATAGACTTTAGAGACTAGAGACTTTAGCGACTTATAGACTTTATAGAGTATAGACTTTAGACACTATGGACTTTAAAGACTTATAGACTTTATAGACTTAGAGACTTTATAGCCTATAGATTTTAGAGACTTTAGAGACTTTAGAGCAGTGGTTCTTAACCTGAGTTCGATCGAACCCTAGGGGTTCGGTGAGTCAGTCTCGGGTTCGGCGGAGGTCAAGACATGCAACCGACTCAGATGATTCGTGATGGCATGCCCCGCTTGGCCATCACCGAAGGGTTTGGTGAATATGCATATGAAACTGGTGGGGTTCAGTACCTCCAACAAGGTTAAGAACCACTGCTTTAGAGACTTTAGAGACTTTATAGACTATAGACTTTAGAGACTTTAGAGACTTTAGAGACTATAGACTTTAGAGACTTTAGAGACTTTAGAGACTTTAGAGACTTTAGAGACTTTAGAGACTTTAGAGACTTTAGAGACTTTAGAGACTTTAGAGACTTTAGAGACTTTAGAGACTTTAGAGACTTTAGAGACTTTAGAGACTTTAGAGACTTTAGAGACTTTAGAGACTTTAGAGACTTTAGAGACTTTAGAGACTTTAGAGACTTTAGAGACTTTAGAGACTTTATGGACTATAGACTGTAGACATTACAGACTTTATAGACTTATAAACTTTATAGACTTTATTGACTTTATAGACTATAGATTTATAGACTTTATATACTATAGATTTTATAGACTTTATAGATTTTATAGAGTTATAGACTTTATAGACTTTTTAGACTTTATAGACTATAAACTTTATAGACTTTATAGACCTTATAGACTTTATAGTCTTATAGACTATAGACTTTATAGACTTTAGAGACTTTATGGACTTTACAGACATTATAGACTTTATAGATTTTATAGACTAGAGACTTTAGAGACTTTAGAGACTTTAGAGACTTTAGAGACTTTATGGACTATAGACTTTATAGACATTATAGACTTTATAGACTTATAAACTTTATAGACTATATTTATAGATTTTATAGAGTTATGGACTTTATAGACTTCATAGACTTATAGACTGTATAGACTGTATAGACTTATAGACTTTATAGACTTTAGAGCAAAGTCTGAACTGCGCCAGAAACTCACTGTTACACATTTATTTATATCAATATGTTTACATCTTTTTATATTTACCTCACTGTGGAACTATGTCAGCTCTCCTCTGTACCTCCTCCTCTGTACCTCCTCCTCTGTACCTCCTCCTCTGTCTCTTCTCCTCTGTACCCCCTCCTCTGTACCTTCTCCTCTGTCTGTCTTCCTCTGTACCTCCTCCTTTGTCTCTCGTCTTCTGTACCTTTTCCTCTGTCTCTCCTCCTCTACCTCCTCCTCGGTACCTCCTCCTCGGTACCTCCTCCTCTGTCCGTCCTCCTCTGTCCCTCCTCCTCTGAACCTTCTCCTCTGTACCTCCTCCTCTGTACCCCCTCCTCTGTACCTCCTCCTCTGTACCTTCTCCTCTGTCACTCCTCCTTTGTCCCTTCTCCTCTGTACCTCCTCCTCTGTACCTCATACTCACTGTTCTCCTCTGCTCCTTGTGTTTCAGATGTACTATTATCGATATGAAAACGCGGAGGTCAGCTGCTGTTACAAATACCTCATGTTCAGCTACAACATCGTCTTCTGGGTCAGTCATATGATGTTTAGAATCAGAACCAGAACTGTCTTCTAGATGTATGTGTAGACTGCAGCGTTCTTTAGAGTGCGGCGTTCTTTAGAGAGTAGAGTTCTTTAGAGAGTAGAGTTCTTTAGAGAGTAGAGTTCTTTAGAGAGTAGAGTTCTTTAGAGAGTAGAGTTCTTTAGAGTGTAGAGTTTAGGCTGTTATGTTTTATAGTTTCCTGTGATGTTTCCTGTGTCATTTGGTCCATTGAGCTGTGACCATCTTAGAATATTTTTATATACATCTCACATAGGTTAAATCAGACCTGTTCTTCAAACTGTTTTGTTCAGATCTTTAGCCATGTTCTAGTTGTTTCTTCTCATTGAGCCTCTGAAGTCGTATTTGGAGTGATTCATGTTTGAGTAATCTTTATATGCTTATTTTCAAGACACCATTTTGCCGATCTACCTGTTTTCAGCTCCATTGGTGCACACTCACTGTGACGTACATGCCTACTGTGACGTACACGCCCACGTGACATACACACTTCCTTCTCCAGTTTTATTTTCTTAATCGATGATACTCGTAGGATTTGGCAGCGTCGCGTAGTCATTTTGGTACAAATGAAAAAAAAATGGGCTGCTTGTTAGTGTGATGTGCAGCTATCCATAGGGAATGCTGACAGCGTACGGCGCTTTGTTGTGATGACGTTTACGGCGACCTCAGCTCCCATTGGGCACCGGAGTTTTCTAACATGGAAGTCAGCAGACTTGTTTCTTTTTAGATGAATATTGTGACATAAAATGTGCAAATTATAACATAATGATCCACAGGTGTCAGAGATGAGAACTATAGAGACACAAGCACAATAGGACTGATTTAATGAGGATATTATAATATTCAGATGAGATCTCGCATATTAATGAGGATGTGTTGTGGTGTTTTTCAGTTACTGGGAGCAGCTCTCATTGCAGCAGGACTCTGGGCCTGGAGTGAGAAGGTACAGTCCTGGTTCAGTTCTGGTTCAGTCATTCTTTAGTCCTGGTTCAGTCCTAGTTCAGTCCTGGTTTAGTTCTGTTTCAGACCTGGTCTAGTCCTGTTTCAGACCTGGTCTAGTCCTGTTTCAGACCTGGTCTAGTCCTGTTTCAGACCTGGTCTAGTCCTGTTTCAGACCTGGTCTAGTCCTGTTTCAGACCTGGTCTAGTCCTGTTTCAGACCTGGTCTAGTCCTGTTTCAGACCTGGTCTAGTCCTGGTTCAGTCCTGGTTCAGTCCTGGTTCAGTCCTGGTCTAGTCCTTGTTTAGTCCTGGTTCAGTCCTAGTTTAGTCCTGGTTTAGTCCTGGTTTAGTCCTGGTTCAGTCCTGGTTCAGTCATGGTTCAGTCCTGGTTCAGTCCTGGTCTAGTCCTGGTTTAGTCCTGATTCAGTCCTGGTCTAGTCCTGTTATAGCCTTGTGTGTGTTTCAGGGCGTGCTTCAGGACCTGAGTGTTTTGACCCGGATCCATGGTTTTGACCCAGTGTGGGCGCTGCTCATGGCCGGAGTTGTCATGTTCGTCCTGGGCTTCACCGGCTGTGTGGGAGCGCTCCGAGAGAACCTGTGTCTGCTCAAAGCTGTGAGCTTACTTTGAGTTTATTTCACAAGACCAGAAACACTGGAGATGTTTTGTACCAGACTAAAGCTCTGAGCTCGTTTCCATCTGCAAAACACAGAACCCAGAAACAGCATAAAACACGGCATCTATATATACAAACAGAACCATTATTTCATCATTAAAATCACCCACACACGAGGAGAATTGCATGAGATTTCTCTGAGCACAAAGACAGCAGTGGGATATTGCAGCAAAGAGACTGCACACCACAAGCTGAGAGACAGAGGAGAGAGAGGGAGGAGAGGAGAGAAGAGAAGAGAAGAGAGGAGAGGAGAAAGGGGAGGAGAGAGGGAGCATTCAATTTCAGTTCAATTCAGTTTATTTTTGTAAAGCCCAAAATCACAACAGCAGTTGCCTCTTAGGGCTAGACATGAGAATTGATTTAACCAACAGAAAGTTAGAAAATCAACAATGAAAGAGAAACAGACAAGCAAATTAATCAACAGAAAACAAGCAAATGGAGAACTGTCCCTGAGCGCCCCCTGTCCTTAGACCCTCTTTCTCGGCAAAGAAACTCAAAACTCAAAAAAAAAAGTGGTAAAAAGAGAAACCTCGAGGAGAACCACAGTGAAGGCGAGATCCACTCCCATGGACGGGCAGGCTACAGATGTGTCCAGGACTAATACGCATCCATTTGCAGATAGAGTTCAAGTCTGTAGGGCCAGAGCCCACTCAAGTAAGGACCAGAGCCCACTCAAGTAAGGGCCAGAGCCCACTCAAGTAAGGGACAGAGGGAGGCCCACCCACGGCAGGGCGGGAGCCACCTCAGCCAGGCACCGGGCCATTCAGCCAGGCGAGGGAAGGAAGGGTCCGGGTCCACAGAACATGATCAGGGCATAGGAGGGCATCTAAGGTCCAGTCATCACCGGGCGAGTCAGCGGCCAGGCATCTGAAACAGTTGCACTTCCCAGAGTGGAGTGGGACAGGGAACACCACCAGAGGGGAGTGGGACAGGGAACAACAAGAGGAGAGAGAGGGAGGGGAGAAGAGAGGGAGGAAGGAGAACCTGTCTTTGGTCTGGTTCTGTTTCAGTTCAGTCCTGGTTTAGTGTTGTTTTAGACCTGGTTTAGTCCTGTTATAGTCTTGTTATAATCCTGGTGTGTCTGGTTCTGGTCTGGTTCTGGTCTGGTTCTGGTCTAGTTCTAGTCCTTGGTCGGTCTAATCTCGGGTTTGGTTTTGGTCCATGGTGGGTCTAATCTTGGGTCTGGTTCTGGTCTGGTTCTGGTCCATGGTGGGTCTAATCTCTAGGTCTGGTTCTAGTCTGGTTCTGGTCCATGTGGGTCTAATCTCTGGTCTGACTCTGATCTAGTTCTGGTTCATGGTGGGTCTAATCTCGGGTTCTGGTCTGGTTTTGGTCTCGTTCAGGTCCATGGTCGGTCTAATCTCTGGTCTGGCTCTGGTCTAGTTCTGGCCTATGGTGGGTCTGATGTCTGGTCTGGGTGGGTCTAATCTCTGGTCTGGTTCTGGTCTAGTTCTGGTCCACAGTGGGTCTAATCTCTGGTCTGGTTCTGGTCTGGTTCTTGTCTAGTTCTGGTCTATGGTGGGTCTAATCTCTAGTCTGGTTTTGGTCTAGTTCTGGTCCATGGTGGGTCTAATCTCTGGTCTGGTTCTGGTTCTGGTCTTGTTCTGGTCCATGGTGAGTCTAATCTCTGGTCTGGTTCTGGTCTTGTTCTGGTCCATGGTCTGTCTAATCTCTGGTTTGGTTCTGGTTCTGGTCCATGGTGTGTCTAATCTCTGGTCTGGTTCTGGTTCTGGTCTAGTTCTCGTCCATGGTGGGTCTGATCTTCTTTCTTGAAGTCCTGGCCGTGGTTCTGGTTCTGGTTTTCCAGAGTCAGGTGTTTGAGTGGATCCAGACGTTCTTCATGAGGAACATTCGAGCCTACAGAGACGACATTGACCTTCAGAACCTCATCGACTCCCTGCAGACATCGGTACGGCTCCTCTACTCCTGCTCCTCCTCTGCCCCTCCTCAACTCCTCTGCTCCTCTACTCCTGCTCTTCCTCTGCTCCTCCTCTGCTCCTTCTCTGCTCCTCCTCTGCTGCTCCTCTAGTCCTCCTTTTGCTCCTTCTCCACTCCTCTTCCTCTGCTCCTCCTCTAGTCCTCTCCCCTCTCTTCTCTCTCCTCTCTTCTTTCCTCTCCTTCTCTTATCTTGCGTTCTATTCTTACAGACGTGGGGCTCATGGGCCTCTCTCCTCTCTTCTCTCTCCCCTCCTCTCTCCTCCTCTCCTCTCTTCTCTCTCCTCTCTTCTTTCCTCTCCTTCTCTTATCTTGCGTTCTATTCTTACAGACGTGGGGCTCATGGGCCTCTCTCCTCTCTTTTCTTCTCTCTTGTCTCTCTCCTCTCCTTCTCTTATCTTGCGTTCTGTTCTTATAGACGTGGTGCTGTGGGGCCCAGGGGCCGGAGGACTGGGAGCACAATCCTTATTTTTCCTGTAACTCCACAAATGCCTCTAGAGAGCGCTGTGGAGTCCCCTTCTCCTGCTGTGTGCTGGACCCTGCTGTGAGTACTACACCTGTACCTGGAATACTAAGAGTACTACTACTACTACCACAACTACTGCTACTACCACTACTACTACTACTACTACTACTCTTACTACTACCACTACTACTACCACTACTACTACCACTACTACTACTACTACTACTGCTGCTACTACTGCCCCTCCACCTCCCACTACTACTCCCACTCCTACTACTACTACTACTGCTGCTACTACTGCTGCTACCACTACTACTACTTAAACATAAATCAGAACTTGAGTAAACATTTAAACCTTTGTGCTCTGCAGGAGTCTGTGGTCAACTCTCAGTGTGGATACGACGTCCGCAAAAGGGCAAAGGTCAGACCAATGCCCTCCTCTTATTGGCTCCTCTCTCTCTCCTCTCATTAGCTCCTCTCTCTCTGTTCTGATTGGCTCCTCTCTCTCCTCTCATTGGCTCCTCTCTCTCTCTGATTGTCTCGTCTCTCATTGGCTGCCTGTCTCCTTTCTGATTGTCTCGTCTCTGATTGGCTGCTCCGTCTTGTTCCTGCAGTCTGATTGGTCGGAGCAGATCCACACTAGAGGCTGTATCTCGGCGCTGGAGCAGTGGATTCCTGGAAACCTCTACACTGTGGCCCTGGTGTTTGTCATCGTGTCAGTGCTACAGGTCTGGACCAGGACTGGACCAGGACCAGGATTGGACCAGGACCAGACCAGGACCAGGATTGGACCAGGGCCAAGATTGGACCTGGACCAGGACTAGACCAGGACTAGACCAGGACTAGACCAGGACTAGACCAGGACTCGATCAGGACCAAGACCTAAACCAGGTCCAGGACTAAACCAGAACCTTTACACTGGGGCCCTGGTGTTTGTCATCATGTCAGTGCTACAGATCAGGACCAGGGCTGGATCAGACTGTACCAGGACTAACTTCTTATTCTTGTTGCAGATGCTGGGGATATACTTGGCCCGAAGTTTAATCACCGACATTTACAAAGTTCAGATCAACCACATCCGAAACCCAGTCTACTGAGAACTGGGCCGTGACTGGGCCGTGACTGGGCCGTGACTGGGCCGTGACTGGGCCGTGACTGGGCCGGGACTGGACCGGGACTGGACCGGGACTGGACCAGGACTACAGAGACTGCAGTGGACCAAACTAACTACTGAAAATCACAGAGGACTAACTGTGCCTTCTCCTCCTCCAGACTGCTCCAACAGGAGTAGACCAGGTCAAGACCCAGGTCTAGGCCAGGCACAAACCAGGTCAAGACCCGGGTCTAGACCGGAACAAACCAGGTCAAGATCCGGGTCTAGGCCAGGAACAAACCAGGTCTAGATCTAGTCTAGACCCAGGACAGACCCAAGGCAGCCTAGGAGTAGATTCAGGATTAGACCTGGTTTGGACCTGGTTTGGACGTGGTTTGCTTTTATAGTAATGTTTTATTTTGTAAACTGTTGAATGTGTTTTTTACTGAATAAAAACATAAACTGCTGCGCTTGGATTTCATAAAGTCATGTTTGTTCTGAGGGCCTCCATGGCAGAGTGGTTAGCCCTCAGGTCTCTGTTTCCTCTTGGGTTTGTGTGTGAAATATTTAAGACTCAAAGTCGCAGGGGCAGGAGCCACACCTTCACTCATTCAGGTTCTCACCCTTGTTGGACCAGGACCAGTGACCTCTGGCGGCCACAGCAGTCACTCAGGATGCACACACTGAATAACGTCACATTATGGCCTCTAAGCGCGTGGTCCGAGCTCGTTTCTATTGGACTCACTTAGTATTACTATTATTAATATTACTACACTTATCATCACATTTATGATTAAGTTCTAATGAGATAACGCTCTTTAAACACGTTCTAATTCTCGCTATAGTGTTTCGACGCAGAAGGGCGAGTCTCGCGACACTTCCGCGCCACGTCGCTCTTTGTGACGTGGGGCAGATCCAAACAAACCGGACCAGGAGGATCCGAGCGGTTTCACGGCTTTTTCACACGCTTGTGACACTTCGTTCCGCGATCCAGCTCCACACGGACCCGCAGACATGTCCACCGGGCCCGGGAAGAGGAGCTCCGAGCCGTGGGGCTGCTTTGAAGAGAGCGTGATCCAGGTCAGAGCTCCGAACAGGCTAAAAGCTAACAGCTGACATTCTAACAGGCTAACAGCTAACAGGCTAACCCATGTAAATACAGTGTAATAACCAGGACTACACCTTAACTAAACCAGGACTGAACCCGGACTAAACCTGGACCAAACCTGGACCAAACCTGGACCAAACCTGGACTAAACCAGGACTAAACCAGGACTAAACCAGGACTAAACCAGGAGAAAACCAGGAGAAAACCAGGACTTAACCAGGACTTAGCCAGAACAGCACTCGACTTGCATAAACAGGTAGGGCAAGACTGGAATACGGGAGGGCATCTGATGTATCTGGACATGTTTCAGGGCGGAGGCTCGGCCGTCATCGACATGGAGAACATGGATGACACTTCAGGTTCCAGCTTTGAAGACATGGGCGAGATACACCAGAGGCTGAAGGACGAGGAGGAGAACCCAGAACCAGACCCAGAACCAGACCCAGAACCCGACCAGGACTTCCTGAAGGGGTTCAAAGGTCAGCTGGGACGGCAGGTGGCTGATGAGGTACAGCTCAGAGTGGACCTGGGTCATGTCACTCGATGAATATGTCACTGTGCAACTGTTTGGTACAGATGATGTCACCGTAGAGATGATGTCACCATACGAACACTGCAGACTCCATTTTGATACTAAGAATTAGACTCAATACTCGATACTGATCCTGATACCACAATGATAATAACACTC
>JACM01020634.1:0-18975 GCA_000787095.1 Periophthalmodon schlosseri | reverse complement strand
CCGTGGGTTCTCCAGGGTTAAATACATGTTAAGGCTTCAAAATATTTAAAAGCCTTAAAAAGTAGGCCTGTATATTAAGATATTAAATTGCTACCTCAGATACAGACAGCACAAAGACTGAGTTGACTATTCACTGAACTGCGTGCCTTGTCCCTTTAAGACCATCCTCCTCCTCGCATCACCGCATCTTGCCGCTCCTCTGCCGCTCCTCTGCCGCTCCTCTTGTCGCTCCTCTGCCATCCTGCTGATGTGGAAACCCCCGCTTCCGTCCCCTTTAAAACCGTGAGCCCGCGGTCCTGCGCTCGCTCGGTGCCGAGTGGAGATGTAGCGTGGCACGGCGGAGGAGAGCGGCGATAGCGACGGATCCAGACGGACAAAGAGAGCTTCGAAGGCGGCCACGGAGATAGCGGCGGTACGGTCAGTGTCGATGGGGAACCTGGTGGGAGGATGGCGGCTAAAGGAGCCCAGCACCGTAGAGGAGTGCGACTCGACCTGGGACTCCGATTCCGAGAACGAGAGCGAAGACAGCGGCGTGTCGGAGAGCGTCAGCCCGGCAGCGGAGAGCGAGAGGTCGGGCAGCGGAGACACGGAGCAACGGGACCAGGTAACCACGAGTGAACAACGGAATGATGCGTTTACGATGTAGGCTGCTGCTGCTGTACTTTATTGTCTTTGGGGAACAGATGTAGGAGCGGAACCACGCGGACGCTTACAAAAGCATGAATGAAAAGCCCACAGAGCAGAAAGATTCAACTGTTTACTATTATAGAACCTGTAAAATGTGCAGTGGCGGAAACAGCAGCCTACTGCAAATTTCTGCTCAAGTAAAAGTGCAGTTACATGGCTAAACGTGCTCAATTACAAGTACAATTACTGCTTCCAAAATTGTACTTAACTAAAAGTTAAAAAGTACACACGAAAAATAGTCTACTACTCAGAGTAGCCTACTAGTTAGTTAGTTTTTTAACAGATTTTTTGCTGCATTTTGGATCAGTATTCTATATTAATTGAACAGTTTAAAGCTGAATTAAAACCACGATCCACATATTCTCTGAGCTCTGGCCAATCAAGTTTGCTGATTTAGAAACGAGCAGAGACAACAGTGAGACAGCTGTGGATTGGGCTCATTTTAAATGTAACTAATTACAATTACATGGCTAGAATTATTGGCTACTCTAAAAATACTACTAAAAATCTACTCAAAAAAGTGCAGTTACCCAAAAGATCTACTCAGTTACAGTAATGTGAGTATTTGTAATTAGTTACTTTCCACCCCTGAAAACAAAAACATTCTGCAACGGAGGCAAGTGGAGGCAAAAGTGAAGCGGAACATTATGTGGTGTCAATTGTAAAACTGGGACTAACCTCACAAAATATAAAACACCAATGTGGATTAATAGGAGATTATGACAGACACTTAGTATTTTAGTGAAGGCAAAAATATTATTTACATAAATGTCCACTATAGTCTTGCTCTTGCTTGCTTGTTCTTCTGATATATATTACACATTTCATTATAAATTAAACTTTGTGAAGTTCAAATAAAGTTTTGAGGCTTGAAAATAGTAGTTTTTCCATCTTATTTAACAGAGAAGCAAAGTAACTGCCATTTCTACCTTAAAAAGTCAAATGTGTTGTTTATTTTTTGCCATAAAGACAAAACCATTAGCATTTAGATCGGTTGTCAGTTAATCATTGTCTTCATTTTGCCTCCACTTGCCTCTGTTCTAACATTCTGATGACATAACATTTCAAAGGATACATTGCAGCCGATGTCAGCGTCACACCACCAGGGAATGTTGCTAACTGTAGGAACTGCTCTGTCTGACGCCGGGCTCAGACTGTATGCGGTGCATCTCCGGTCAGGTGGCCGCGAGTAATCTGTGAAATTAAAAGTTATGAGAGGAACTCAGCCTATAGGCCGTGCACAGTCTGGTGGTGCCGGCAGAGGTGCCGTAGTGCTCCGGAGTCATTCTGTTGGGAGTCTGTTTTTACCGTGGACAGTGTTGTATCATGTTTTTGTGCGTTTAGGGAGAATTGTCGTGTGGGAGCATGGATAGCGTAGCCTTGTGGGTTGAGCATTGCACAGAATCTTACAACTACCTGCAAGGAGGGTTTGAACAGGGCCCAGGAGAGATCGCTAAAATACTCAAACATGCACCAATGAAATCTAAAACCTGTTCAGGCATGTTTTTGATGGGGGAACCACATTATAACATGATAGTGTACAGTATAGGGCTGTGTAATTAATCCATACAAATCAGTTAAACAAAATTTGTTTTGAATAAGGGTTGGCACGATATATTTTAGTATTTTGTTTATTGTGAGACAAAACATCACGCATTATTCACAATTATTGAGCCGATGGCTGAACAGTGGCTCCAGGTACATCCACACTCAAAATCTTATTATTATAAGATTTTTGGAGATGTAATACTATTAAAGCGATCTCTCCCGGGCTCTAGTCAAACCGTCCTTGCGTTTAGCTGTAAGATTCTGCCCAGTGTTCATGCTCCCAAGTGACAGTTCTCCATAAATATGCAAAAACATGATACAAAGCTGTACACGGCAACTTGACAAGCCTGATGTGATGTGCAGTAGTTTCATTAGCGGGATGCGCGCTGTTTGGGGAGTGACTTAATGCAGAGAGCAAAGGGAGGGGGGACTCAGAACGTGAAACTTATAAAACATGTCAATACGTTGTTTTTGGCAAATATAGCATTTTCAAAACAATAGAAGGTAACATGATGATCTATATTATGTGTTAGCAGTTAATACCCCATAGAAATAAAATGCCCCCTCTTTACAGAAAAAGGAACAGGAATAAGGGGGGCAGATTTCTTTATGTTATTGACCCATCTTCAGAAACAGTTTTTTTTGTTTTTTTTATCCAAATGTTTAAAATGTCATGGCACATTTTATGTTTTTAAATCTCCTCCAAAGTCTTAGAATTAATATGTTCTGTTTTTGATCTGGTTATAGTGGATTTGAGGGATTAATGCATTTGTAAAGGGGCAGAACAAATCCTGTTTGAGTAAACCGCACATGAAACGTGTGTGCTGGTCTTTCTCACATTATGGGGACTCAAATCTGTACACATTCACATCATGGGGACCTGATTAATCTTTTATTATTAGGTCAACAACAATTTTCTGACAAGCATTGTGATTGTGATTAGATTTGCGATTTATGTTTTAATAGTAGGATTCTGTTCAACGTTCACATTTTAAACGCGTCTAGGAGAACTGAAAAGACAGAAATCTGAACTGACAAACTAATACAAGAATCACATTTCAGAACATGTTTGTACAGATCTAAACTACAGGGTTAGCAGTTTTTATGCAGAATAAGATATTTTATGGTACTCCAAAAGTTGCAGCCTCTGCTATTCAAATTTTGATTTGATTGCAGTTCATCTTCCAGCCCTAGTTTTAAGTTCAGATATGGACTAAAATAGGTCAGCGTTAGGGTTAGGAAAGTAGTGACTAGTGTTGTAACGATACTAAACTATCAAACTTGATTTTGATACTGTGGAATAGACCTGATACTTAATACCGATTCCGATACCACTATGATCACTTTCTCTCTCACTCTTTCTTTAGACAAGAGAATTTGATTTTCAGCATTAAATAATGGTAGTTTTTTATATTACCATTTGGCCTTATATGTGTGTAGTACCTCAGGCATCCGGGTAGGTTCCATAGTGGTCCATGGGCATATACTAGTCTATGTGGTCTTATACAGCTTAAGATCATTCTAAAGCTGTTCAGAAAAGGTTCATATCATATTTGGTGTCTGATTTTTGATACTTAGTATCACCCTAGTAGTGACTATAGTTAAGGTTAGGATCAGTCTCCAGGAAATGAAGCAAAATGAATGTAATGTCCCCAAGAAGCATGGAAACCAAACGTGTGCATATGGTGTGTATGTGCGTGTGTGTGTGTGTGTAAGAGTGATAAAGTTAACACTATCAGAGAGGGTGATGTGAGGAGGGAATTCAAATATAGATCAACATTTATAATCCTGGTGTTGATGGAGCCTTATCAAGCAGAAGACACGTGCTTTTGATATGAAGCTGACCTATTCAGCAAAACTGACTTTTCAGGGCTTTTATCCATGTTATAGTTGTTTCCCATCACCATTTACTCAAGTTGTTAGGAAGTTGTGTTTGGAGTGATTCGTGCATGTTTGAGATGCTTTCTGAAGCGAAAGACAGCGGACTTGTTCCTTTTATTAAGTCATTTTAGATGAATATTGCAATTTAAAATGTCCAAATTATAACATAATGATCCATGGGTGTCATAGATTATTACTATATAGCAGACACAAGCACAGTATGTCTTCTTTAAAGCTTGTAAATCCATGTGTGTTAGAAAGTAATACATAGAGTAGTAGTAGGCAAGTAGTACCATTGGTAACAGTGGTAGTAGTAGTCACAATCGAATCGACATCACAATTTGAATGGACGCAGTTAGCAAATCACAAACTTTACAAACAAAATCTCCTGTCTTATTCTGCATAAAAACTGCTAACCCTGTAGTTTAGATCTGTACAAACATGTTCTGAAATGTGATTCTTGTATTAGTTTGTCAGTTCAGATTTCAGTCTTTTTGTCAGTTCTTCTAGACGTGTTTAAAACGTGAACATTTTGACGGCTCAATGCTGCTGTGACGAACCATTGCGAGACTGTGCGTGAACCAAGATGGCGGCGCCCATGGCTGCTAGGTTAAGCAAACAAACAAACAACTTTCACCTCAGAATCGCAATAACTTTTCTAGCACTCTGCTGCATTACCAAAAAAAAAAATTGAAACCTCACTAAATTACAGGTATTTATTTTTTCTCTTCTTTCTAAATGTTCCCCATTCCCTTTTATTTCTTTAGTTTTCTTTTTCTGTTTTATTAATTACCTACATATGCACACGCACACACACACACACACTTACACTCCCATATAAGAAGATAAGAACAGACACACTCCCTCTTCCCTCAAGTCAAAATGTCTAATGTCTTTTATTGTTTGTATTGTCACAATAAGTAAAAAAATGAAAATAAAATAAAATAAAATGTGAACATTGAACATAATCCTATTATTAAAACATAAATGGCAAATCTAATTGCAGTCACAATGCTTGACAGAAAAATCGCAATTAGATATTTTTTTCCAAACTGTGCCGATCTAGTAGCTCTTGTAGTATTAGTAGTAACTGTAGTAGTAACAATAGTAGCTGTAATAGCAGTCAATAATAAAGACACAGAGGAGTTCTAGATATAATTTCCTGTGAGATCTAAATGTCCCAGTTCATCCGATGCCTTCCCTGTGTCTCCGTGGGGGTCTTATTCTGTGTAAAAGCTGATAACTGTAGTTTACAGGGTTAGTATCTAAATCATGTTTTGAAAAGCATGGGATTCTTGGATGAGTTTAAAGTTCCTATTTCAGTCTTCTCTCAGATGTGAATGCTTCTGGACGGGTTTAAAATGAGCACTGTGAAATGCAGCGGTGGACCGTGGCCTCGGGACCTGGACCCGCTGCTCATATTTACAGATATAACTATCCATAGGCCCACAGAAGCCAAAGTGACCATATACAGCCTCTCGGTTTAATGCATGTAGAATATACGCAGTGCTGATATTTAATATTTAGTGCTTTTGTTGACTACGCTGACTACCTTACTGCTTAAAGGCAAAAAATAAATACTCATCACAATGCATCAGCTGATTAATACGCGAGTGCACACGCCGAGTCGGAACGTGCATGCACTTAAATGTCAACAACTGGACACAACTATAATGGACACATTTTAACTTTGTTTTCTCATTAGGCGAGTACTTTCACACATGTTGGCTACATGTTGTCATCCGATGTGTAATCCAACCATGGACGTATAAATCCACGAATCCAACAGCTCATTCGTGCTGTGCTCTGTGAGGTCCGAGTGTCAGTAAATCCTTCACCACTAGCCCGGTTGCTTTAGGTGCTCTTCTGAACGTTTCATTACAACTAACTTAGGTAACAAACATAAACTGCTCCTCTTTGAAAAGTAATCTCTTTATTTGTCCAAAAAGAAAGTCCAAGTGAAAGCATTTTCTATATTTTTCTTTCAAACTCAAAAGTGAAACAGACTAAGCTCGCGCTAGTCTCTCAGGCAAACAAACAATCTGGTGCCAGCTGGTGGATTCTCCAGTGATGACAGGACAGGGCCCAGCACTGAGCACACAGCTGGCCTGGGCGGGTCTAAGCCTGTCAATCAACTGCAAAAGGACAATCTGATTGGTCAGTTTTAACGCTAGGGCCAGCAGCTTGCAGGTTCATAGAAAGAGAATGCATTTCTGAAGAGAAGGCCCCGCTGGCCCTGACGTCACACCACTAGCGAAATGTATCTTGATTTGAAGTGTAATCACAGGTAGATATTCAATTTTTCTAACCATAGTTGATGTGTTGCTTGTTTGTTTCAGCTGTGTGATTCTCCCAAGTTGGCCCCAAAGATGAAGAGGAGTTTCTATGCAGCGAGAGACCTGTACAAATACAGACACAGCTACCCGGTAAATTTTAACAAAAAATCACATTTAGGTCCAAACTGACACCTTATTTACAGCACTCCCCGGAAATGTTCACTTTAAACCACTGCAAATGAGGGAACATCATTATAACATGGTAGAAAGCTCCAAAAAGTCCAGTTTGCATGATACCACCTCTTTAATTAAATCATTGTGTAGTTTGTGGTTTTGCAGGTATACTGTTTAAAAAGTGATGACACGCTGTAGGTTATTTTGTAAAATATATTGATTACCGTATTGTTTTTTATTAGATTTATACCAAATCATTATAACATAATTGACCATCCACCTTTTTTTACAGAACTATAGAAAAGGCAGGCAGCCGAACGAATATCGCAACCTTCGTTTTTACCTGAACAAAATTCCCCTGGGTCCAGATGGTGAGTTTGAAAACGTCGCAAGTCAAATTTTTAAAACGTAATCCATGATTGTCCCGCTATATTTATCCAACCACACCACAACATTTGTAGATTAACTAGAGACATTTGACATGCCCCTATTTCCGTCTAACACTACAGGGATACAGGAGGATGGGAGGGCATCTGACACACAGGAATATGCCTGTTTAAATAGATTTTTCCTTCTGCATTCCAGGGATCTACATTGAGGAGATTCTGACAAAATGGAGAGGAGACTACGACAAACTAGAGCACAATCACACCTACATCCAGTGGTGAGACACAAACTCTTAGTGCTGGTTTAGACCAGTTTTGGACCTTCAGGTGTGGACCTGGTTTAGTTCTGGTTTAGAACTTTGTTTAGTCCTGCTTTGATCTTCAGTAGACCTGGTTTAGTTCTCAATCCAAAACATGCAGAATAGGTCAAATCCTCCAGCTAAGGTTATTGTGACCAAGATCTGGAGATGGGTCTGCGGGTGCGGCGCTCTGTGCTGCGACCATTCATCAAATATATGTGATACGAGCTCTTTTATGCAATTTCAAGCACTTTTACCTGCACCACAGACTGCATAGGTTGTCCTGAGGTTAGCTGCATTCACACCACACTCGCCCCTCTCCAGAGTGCGAGTGGAGCCCCTTCGGAGTGTGAGGGGAGCCGCTCCGGAGTGCAAGTGGAGCCGCTCCTGGACCTCCTGTTTTAAGCGCTCTCAGAACACCTGAACACTCGACCTATAGGGACCGTTAGTCCTGGTTTAGTCCTGGTTTAATCATGGTTTAGTCCTGGTTAAGTTCTCATTTAGTCCCTCTTTGTCCTCAGGCTGTTTCCTCTGAGAGAACAAGGGCTGAACTTCTACGCACATGAACTCACTCAGGACGAGATTAAAGTAAGACTCTACAGTATACTACCATATATAATGCATTTCATGTACATATGTATAACTGCCCTGGGGCTGAATGACAGAGCAGTGGCTGGCAATCTGAACTCGACCTGCATCTCGTTATCACGAGATCTGAGCGTGATTAAAAGTCCATACATTGATAATTTATTGTAATTTTAGTTTTTTGTGTAATTGTTTATTTCAGGAATTCCAGGGCACTCGTGAAGCGAAGCGCAGGTTCGTGGCGGCATATTCCTTGATGTTGGACTTTTACGGCATCAAACTTTTGGATAAAAATGGGAATGTGACGCGAGCTCCAAACTGGGAACAGAGATTTCAGCATCTCAACGAGTGAGTGACACAGTGTGCTCTGATGTACAGGGCAGAGGGGGTAGCTCTCTCGCCTCACTCCCCTCTCATGCCTGTGTGTGGAGTTTGCATGTTCTCCCTGTGTCTGCACAATAATCTTAAAACTCAGTACTCTTGAGTCAAATAGGTCAGATGAGGGCAGGGGCCTATATAACTCTATGGGAGATTCACAGTTTTTGAAAGAAATCTTCAAACTTATGATCCACAAATGTTGAACCTTGTCATTATTTGTTTGGGATAGGCTCCACAAACTTGTCATATTAACCTTTTAGATTAAAGTCCTTCCAGCTGAAAACAATCACGTCATTGGGGTTGAGTAATGGTACCAGTTTCTGAAGCTATTGTGAAAAAATAATTTTACTTTTGTTTATTTATTTATACTGAGACTTTGGACGCTGGACTTTTTTCATGTGGATAGTCCCAGTAATTACAGAGATATTAACCATAAACCAGGTCAACAAATCTGCAATCTGACAGTTAAATAGCAAATTCCACCATAGAATTCTGACCTGTCCTGCAGCTCAGTTTAAAATAGATAAGAGGGACTCTACAACATGCTGATGACACTGAAGGATGGGTCAGATGCAGAGAACATTTTTGAAGACAGTAAATTACCTTAACCCTAATATCGCTGCATAAAAGCTCCATAAACCTCCAAAGGCCAAAGTGAATCGTCTTCTGTGTAACGCAGTTGGTTTATCGCTCATTAAATCTGAATTCCCATTGTGTTTCCGTAGTAACGCGGCACTAATGACTTTCTGTGCCGAAAACTCAATTAAACAAATGTACATGACACAAAATGGCCGACACTGGTTCTGCACCATCTGCGCCACATGTTTCTGCTGTGAGAGACAGTGACGCTAATGATGTGGGGAAGGAGAGATTCTGAAAGTTTACTCGACAAATCTGTTACTTTAGTCCTAGTTTAGTTGTGGTTTAGTCCTGGTTTAGATCTTGTTTAGTCCTGGTTTACTTAATCAAGCTTTATTTCAGGTTTGTACTTTGTTAATCTTAAATTAGTCCTGGTTTAGCCTAACCCTGCTTCAGTACTGTTTCAGGCCAGGTTTAACTCTTTTGAATCTGGTTTAGTCTTAGTTTATACCTGGTTGGATCTGACTTAAGCCTGTGTTTGTCCTGGTTTAGTCCTATTTTAGTCCTAGTTTATACTTGGTTTAGAACTGGTTTAAGTCTGGGATAGTTCTGGTTTAGACCTTGGTAGACCTGGTTTATTCCTGATTTGAGTCTGGATTAGCTCTTTTGAATCTGGTTTAGTCCTGCTTTAGACCTGGTTAAGACCGGGTTTGGTCCTGGTCCTTTTTCTTTATTATGCAAAACAGAAATTTTGGAGCTTTCTGCCCTGTTGTAACGTTCCCTCATCAAAAACATGCCTGAAGAGGTTTTAGATCCAGGCATGTTTGATACATGCATGTTTGAGTATTTTAGCGATCTCTCTCGGGCCCAATTCGAACCCTTCTTACGGTTAGCTGTAAGATTTGTCCAACGCTCCACCCTCAGGCCTACATCACCTATGCTGCCACACGGCAATTATCCATAAATATACAAAAGCGTGATACAAAACAATACACTACACTACAGCTTTACAAACCTGACGCGATGTGCAGTAGTTTCATTAGTGGAAGGCGCCTCGATTGTAGTGTGATAGCGCAGTAAAGGGGGAGTGACTTTTGACTCAGAGCATCAAAAACGAAAGTGAAACTAATAAAAATGTGAATACATTGTTTTCTGCGAATTTAACATTTTAAAAACAATAAAAGTTATGGTGATCTAAATATGTTGTTAAATATGTGTTAGCAATTAATAGCCCATAGCAGTAAAATACCCCTTCTTTAACTTGCTTAAATTCAAATGTCCATTTCTTGTTTAGGTCTCAACACAATTACCTGCGCATCACTCGTATCTTGAAGTCCCTGGGCGAGCTGGGCTGCGAGGCGTTCAAGGCTCCTCTCGTGCGGCTGTTTTTGGAAGAATCCCTGGTCCGCGGAACGCTGTCCAACATGACCCACAGCGCCCTGGAATACTACGTGTACACCATCCGGAACGCCGCGACCAGGAGGCGACTGCTGCGCTACGCCAAAAAGCACTACCGCCCTGCGCACAACTTCATCTGGGGCCCCCCGAGCAAGGAGAGGAGGGGGGAGGAAGAGGGGGAGGAGGGGGGAGGGAGCGGATACAGAGCGCCCAATCCGACGCCAGAGCATCACAGGAGAGAGGAGGGAGGGGCAGAGATGCGAGAGGGAGAGAGGTGAGAGAGGGGGAGAGAGAGGAGGCATGGGAAGAGGGGAGGTGAGAGAGAGATAGAAAGAGGTGGAGGAGAGAGGGAGGGAGAGAGGTGAGAGAGGAGGAGGAGAGAGGTGAGAGAGAGGGAAGAGAGAGGAGAGGAGGAGAGTTGTGAGGGGAAGAGAGACGGGGAAGAAATGGTAAGAGAAAGAGTGATTGGGAGAGACGGCGCAGAAGAGGTGAGAAAGAGAGGAGGATGGAGAGAGTGAGGTGTGAGAGAGAGGAGGAGGAGAGAGAAGTGATGGAGAGAGAGAAGAAGGGTATAAAGAGAGGGGCAGAGGCAAGGAGAGAGATGGAAAGAGGGGAGGGGGTAGAGAGGGGGTACAGGGGTGAAGAGAGAGATAGGAGTAGAGGAAATAAGGGAGAGAGCAAGAGGAGAGGGAAGGAAAGAGAGAGAGAGAGAGAGAGACATACCTTGTGTTCTAAGGGCTTCCTGAGTGTATTATTCTGATAGCAGAGAAAACATGGGACAGTTCATCTTCTGAAATATTCAGTTCTATTTCAAATGTATGAACCGGGACTCTGCCTTTCCTCTTTAGGCTTCGGAGAAAACAGACAGCCTTAAAAGAAGCTAAGACAGATTATTTATTTAAAAAAAGAGATCAGGGAGAGAGGGAGGGGCATGTAGTTTAGAGCAATACTCATCCAACTTGAACCTTTTGAGATGATCTGAAATCTATTCTGATATATGGATGCATAAATGTTTGTACAGATGTAGCCACAGTCCGGAAATTGTACAAAATATCCACAGTTATTCACTATTTAAATGTATTTTTTTATTTTAATGCAAATTTTATGTTTATTTTGATTGACTATAATTTAGAGTCAATTTAGAGTCGGTTGGACTAAATGAGGTCTAAACAGGGACTGAACTAGGACTGAACCAGGTCTAACCCAAGTCTAAATCAGGTCTAAACAGGGACTAAACGAGGACTGAACCAGGGCTAAACAAGTACTAAAACAGGATTAAAACAGGTCTAAACCCGGTCTTAACATGGATTGACTCAGGTTTTCAAATGGAGTGTTGCACAAATGGAGCGTTGTTGTCTTCCTGGTAATTTCTTCATAAGTTTCAGAAAACATTTTTTATAATAATTCACATGTTTTGATAAATTAGATTAAACTAAAACATAACCCAGGACCAGACTAAACTACTGAGCACTTGGTAAACAAACTTTGACCTGAGCAGCTACTGTTTTTAGCCTGATTCTACCTGAAATCTGTTATAATAAAAGCCATGTGAGCCGTCTGAGGAACAGTGACTTTATGTCCAGTATTCACGCATCAGGAGAGCAGACAGGAGCAGAACCTACCGGGACTAAACCAAGACTAAGCTAGGACTGAACAGATACTGAACCAGGTCTAGTCTAAACCAGGACTATGCATTCCTTCCAGGTTTAAAAGCAGTTTAAACTGGACTAAACCAGGACTACACCAGAGACTAAATAACAGAACTGGTTTAAAAATCAGGCACAAGCCAGGATTAAGTAAAAGTCAACTCAAAATCAAGACTAAAACCATTTTAAATGGGACTAAACAAGTACTGGATCTGGTTTAAAACTCAGATCCAAATCCGTACAAAACCACGACTAAGAACTGAACCAGGTCTACTCTAAAGTTCTTATAGAAGGCAATAGTGTAAAATAGGTTAAAATCATTGCTAAAACCTAAACAGGTCTTAACAGGGACTAAACCAGGAAGAAACCAAGTCTATAAATCCATCCCAAACCAGGACTAAATCAGGTCTTAAAACAGGACTAAATCACGTTTAAACCAGGACTGATGGGTCTAAACTAGAACTAAACTAGTACTAAAACAGGACTAAAACAGGCCTGGACCAGGACTGAACCAGGGCTAACCAGGACTAACACCAGGACTAAACCAGGGCTAAACCAGGGCTAAACCAGGACGAAACCAGGACTAAACCAGGGCTAAACCAGGACTGAACCAGGACTAAACCAGAAAAGCAAACCTTTATTTATTTATGTATGTTGTCTTGCTCCTGTCTGCTCCATGTTTCACTAAATACTTTACAATCTCTTTAATAATAACCGATGTGGTTTTACAGTTGAATAATTGTGTGAATGTGTCTGAGAAGTGCCTCTTAGAATTTCATATTAAACTCTGAAACTTTTCTGTGTAAACATATCCAAATGTGATTGTTTGAGCTAAATTACAACTTTGTGCTTCCCTGAGATTGAGAAACTGTCCCTGAAAATGTGAATAAAATCAACAATTATGCAATTTTGTGGTGTTTATTTATACCGAATTAAACCAAGACTGAACCAGGACTGAATTAGGACTAAACCAAGGCTGAACTAGGACTGAACCAGGACTGAACCAGGACTCAACAGGCTAAACCAGGACTAAAGTGGGACTGAACCAGGACATAGTACTGAACTAGGAATAAACCAGGATTAAATTAGGTCTAAACCAGGACAAAAGAACAGGTCTAAACTGAACCAGGATTAAAACCAGGTAAACTGGGACAGAACCAGGACTAAACCAGGAATGAAACAGGACTAAACCAAGAAAAGTCTAGATCTTAACCAGTTTTAAACTAGGAATAAACCAGGACAAACGGTCAAGACTGAACCTGCACCAGGACTAAGCCATGTCTTAACAGGCCTAAACCAGTACTAAACCAGGACTGAACAAGAACTGAACCAGGACTGAACAAGGACTGGTCAAGGACTAAGCGAAGACTAAACCAGTTCTAAAGCAGGACTGAACCAGAATTAAACCAGGAATGAACCAGGATAAATCTAGATCTTAACCAGTACTAAACTAGGAATAAAACAGGACTCAAAAAGTATCTAAACAGAGCTAAACCAGTAATAAACTGAACCAGGACTAGACCTGTTGACCAAAACTGGAGCTAAGTTATGTAAGTTATCTAAACCAGGTGAAATCTTTAAGCACAATGTCTAACCCGATACTTGGCCTGGTAACGTCACCTAGAATCTGCTCAGGGACGACAGGTGGGAATTAAGACTAGTGGTACAACCTAGTAAAATGCACCTCTCCTGTTAAAGTTAATCTATATTGTCCACTGTCCCTGTCTGATTAAATAAATAAACTAAACTTGTCTTTATGGAGACAGATGTGGGTAATGCCATACTGTGAGACATTAGAGGCAAAACAATAACATCTCCGTGGAGAGAAGCAGCTTGTAGAGCATATACTTTTACTCCTAGCTGAGTAATATATTTTGGTTCCTCTTCCCACTGTGAGTAAGTCTACAATAACAAAAGCTTTATGCTGACAATATGAAATGATTTGGACGTTTGTGTTTCTTGTACGGCTGCCAAATTTAGTGAATTATTTAATGTTTTGTCCTTCAAATTACATTCACTTCAAAATCAGATGTTATGTCCAGGTAGTTACACTTACACTGTAATTAGGGCTGGGTAAAAAATTGATTTGATCGTTTAATCGAATTTGAAGTTCAAATCAATTTGTTTGGAAGAAAATAGATTTTTATTTCCCCCACTTTCTTCCAGTGGAAATTGAATTAAAATGCAAGAAAGGCTGCTCACTGCAATCACAGGGACCAAAGTTTAGCGCCACGCAGCGCTGACCACTTTGAAATCAGTGACATCACATTAAATGTTGGAAAGACATGTTTAATGCAATAGTTTGTTTCATCTCACTTACAAAGATTTCCCCAAAAGCCAGTGGGGATAATACAGTCTTTTCAGTTTTGACTATTTTCTGTAGTTTGCAGAATATTTTTAGTGGAGAGGGGGAAAATAAAATCAAAAAATCAAATTTTTTGAGAAAAAAACGATGGGTAAAATTGCTCAGCCCTAATTGTGACATAAAAATAATGCTATTTCAACAAAAAAAACAAGGCAACAGGCTGCCATGACTTTTAAAGATAGGACAGGACTAAAGAATAAAGATATATAACCAGTACAAGTAACAGAAACTTTATTAAAAATTGCACAACTTTTTTAACAGCCATTTTAAATTGTACATTAACACATTTCCCCCATGTTCACACCCATAACATATTTAAAAAAGAAGATGAAGATTCCAAAGACTATTACAAGATAAAATGCATGTCTGGAAAAGATGTCTATGTGATCCCTCAGTCGTGTCGTCCAGGTATGATTCAAGTTGTTGGAGTGAAGATGTTTTACTGCTCATCCAAGCTGCTTCTTCTGTTCTGGTCATGTTACTGGTGGACACTGCCTTATATCCCTCCTCCTAGGATTGTACAAATTAGTTATTTTTGGACTAGTTTAGATTTATGTAAATAAAAATAGGACCTATAGTGTAGTTAGTCCAGTTCTAGACAGGTTCAGTCTGGGTTTAGTCCTGCATTTGGTTTTCCAATACATTTTTGAAAATCTCATGTCTGGACAATTTACTTTCCCAGAATATGCTCTTGCCAAATAAACAAAATGACAAACACT
Organism: Periophthalmodon schlosseri; assembly: GCA_000787095.1. NCBI lineage: Eukaryota > Metazoa > Chordata > Actinopteri > Gobiiformes > Gobiidae > Periophthalmodon > Periophthalmodon schlosseri. The sequence continues at coordinate 4,054 of JACM01020634.1, read as the reverse complement.
TACATTTAGGACAAACTCTGCACTAATCCCCGTGATAGTCTGGATGTGACAGTTTGAGCAAGAGTATTATTTTTGTTTTGATATTGTCCGATACTGCGGTGACTGCTGCGTGTTCTGCTACGGTAACACATTGGTTTCGGGGAGTTTCCTCAGTCTCATTTAGGTCGAAACTTTCTCTGTCACTTCTGCTTCAAAACAGGAAGTTCAACCAAAACTAAACCAGGACTAAATAAGGACTAACTAAGGACTAAAGTAGGATTAAAGTAGGACTAAAGCAGGACTCAAGGAGGACTAAAGCAGGACTAAAGATGGATTAAACAGGGTCTAAACCAGCACTAAACCAGCACTACACCAGGTCTGAACCAGGACTGAACCAGGGCTAAAACCAGGTCTAAACCAGGATTAACCCAGGACTAAACAATGTTTCTACCAGTATTAAACCATGAAGGGCCAAACCAGGGCTAAACCAGGTCTAAACCATATCTAAACCAGGTCTAAACCAAGACTAAACCAGGACTGAACCAAGACTAGACCAAGACTAGACCAGGACTAAAATCAGGACTAAACCAGAGTTAAGTCAGTACATAACCAGAACTGAAGCAAGACTAAACCTGGTCTGAATCAAGACGGAACCAGGACCAAATTAGTACTAAACCAGGATTAACCCAGGACTAAACAATGTTTCTACCAGTATTAAACCATGAAGGGCCAAACCAGGGCTAAACCAGGTCTAAACCATATCTAAACCAGGTCTAAACCAAGACTAAACCAGGACTGAACCAAGACTAGACCAAGACTAGACCAGGACTAAAATCAGGACTAAACCAGAGTTAAGTCAGTACATAACCAGAACTGAAGCAAGACTAAACCTGGTCTGAATCAAGACGGAACCAGGACCAAATTAGTACTAAACCAGGATTAACCCAGGACTAAACAATGTTTCTACCAGTATTAAACCATGAAGGGCCAAACCAGGGCTAAACCAGGTCTAAACCATATCTAAACCAGGTCTAAACCAAGACTAAACCAGGACTGAACCAGGACTAGACCAAGACTAGACCAGGACTAAAATCAGGACTAAACCAGAGTTAAGTCAGTACATAACCAGAACTGAAGCAAGACTAAACCTGGTCTGAATCAAGACGGAACCAGGACCAAATTAGTACTAAACCAGCACTAAACCAGGATTAAACCAGGACTAAACTAGGCCAGAACCAGACAAAACCAGGACTAAACCAAGACTAAGCCAGAAGTAAACTAGACCTAAACCAGGTCTAAACTGGGTCAAAACTAGGACTAAAACAGAACTAACAGGACCAACAGATTTCTGCCACATAAAAAATGATGTAGTGGCGCCCTCTGGTGTTAATTCACATTCACGTTCTTCTGAGCTCTGCCCAAGCATAATAAGTTCTCATTATGGATCAGTGGCTCTGTCTCTTTAAACGGTCACTTCCTGTTTCATATTTTATACAAATCTATTTTAGTCTCAGAAGCTGCAACCACAACGTCCTCCACAACATTTCATGTTTTTGTTTATAGGACCAGAACCAGGACTGATATAGGACTGATCCAGGACTAAAACAGGACTAAAACAGGACTAAAACAGATTTCTTTCTGAGTAGTGCCAGTGCCACATAAATAATGATGTAGTGGCGCCTTCTGGGGTTGATTCTCCTGTACTACAAATTGCTCTCCCGTGGTCATGTGATTCTGGTCCACGTTCTTTTGAGCTCTGTCCAAGTACACTAAGTACTAATTATAGATCCATGGCTCTGTCTCTTTAAACGGCCACTTCTCGTTTCATATTTTAGGACTGAACCAGGACTGAACCAGGTCTAAACCGGATCTAAACCAGGCCTGAACCACATCTGAACCTGGATTGTTCCAGGCAAATGTCACCGTAGGATCTGTCCCATTCTGCTTTCTGACTGGATAATCGGCCAAAACACAACATGTAAACATAATAGAGCTGTGCAGCGATTAACAATTACATTTTAATTTGTGCACAAAGGTCCAAAAACTATAATATAATTAATGTTGTTTGGCTCCTAAATATCTCTTTATTTGACCATTTAGGCCTAAATATACTGTAGTAACCAACCAGTGTTGTGCTGTTTCATCCTTTTTCCAAGCTCGGGTCCTCTACCAGAGGTCTGGGAGTTTGAAGGTTCTGCGCAGTATCTTTGCTGTTCCTAGTACTGCACTTTTCTGGACTGAGATGCCAATGACCAGGGGCACCACTGATGCCTTCACCTTCCAGGCCTCCTCCAGCTCTTCTTTGAGCCCCTGGTATTTCTCTAGTTTCTCATGTTCCTTTTTCCTGATGTTCCCATCACTTGGTACCGCAATGTCCACCACAACGGCTTTGCACTGTTGTTTATCCACCACCACAATGTGGTTGGTTCGCCATCCCCATTCTGTCAGTCTGTATCTGGTCCCAAAGGATCTTGGCTCGATTATTCTACAATACCTTTGGAGGTCTTTCCCACCTTGACCTTAGGGTCTCCAGTCCGTACTCTGCACAGATGTTTCTGTACACTATGTCAGGAGCTTTTGTGTCTTAACATCTGTGGTCTGTATCCTCCTTTGGCCAGCTTATGATTCCTCCCATTGAGCTGGCTCCTTAGGACTTGCCTTACTCGTTGGAGGTATTTGGCCAGTATTTGTCAGGTATTTGGCTGCTTTCCTTGTTTCCTCTTCAAGGTTGTCATTTGCTTGCAGGATACCAAGATATCAGTCTCTAAAAGTCTCTAATCCTGTGACTGTCCTGTGCAGTCTGTGGTTCTTTCTGTTCACTGAGCCTAAAGAAGACAGTCAGTGTCTTGGCTTAGTCTTGCTAAGCTTAGTCTTGCTAAGCCAAGACTCTGCCAAGACTCTGCATCATGCAATGCAATGCTGTGCAAAACATGCTTCGGAACATTCTCCATGGAGATAGGTTTTATGTCATACTGTGGAATATTATAGACAAAGGAACATTTCCATGGAAACAAGCAGGAAGAGGTCTTCCCCCAGGCCATTTAAGAATCAGGTTTGTGGAGGTGCAAGGCAGTAAGGAAGCATGATATTTAGTGAAATATACACACATGCTTTTATTTTAGTCTTTTTTTTTTTTTGCCTAAAAATTACATACTGTGGCTTTAACTATTGTTTATAAAATATTCAAGAAAGTTTAGTTTTTGCTTCCGACCAGTAAAAGGATCAGTTAAATCATCACTGGTGGTCTCTGGTGAAATGTGACTTCAGTACTAACAGTATTCTTACTTAAATAAATGTTGTGGTTCCTCTTCCCACTGTAAGTCTACAAGTGACAAAAGCTTTAGGTTGACAATGTGAAATGATTTGAACATTTGTGTTTCTTGCACTGCTCCTTTTTTAGTTTAGATTTAGTTTGTATCATTTTTATCCTTTTTACATTTATATCCTTTAAAAATACCAGATTTTGTGCATTATATAATGTTTTGTCATTCAAATTACATTAACTTCTAATTATAAATCAGAAGTTACATCCCGACAGTTACTCTTTAAGTTACTCTTACTAGAGTAGTACTCTTCTCAAATCCTTTTTCACTATTACTTGAGTAGTTTCTTGGACCACTACTTTGTAATTCTACTTGAGTAATAGTATTTTGAAGTAATGTTACTCTTACTTGAGTAGAAATTTTGGTTACTCTACCCACCTCTGGTAATCCCTCGAGTTATGACTGGAGCGGTCTAATCTCTGGAGATAAATGAGTGAAATACACAAAAATGGATTCTTGCTGTACAGGAACAGCAGCTTGCCTGACTTTTGTAGCCACAAAGGATGAAAGGGCCTTTTCAGCCCGAGCTTCAACACTTTAGAATGCTCTGATGCTCATTAAACTCCTTCAGGTCTCTTTTAAAACAATTTTTTGCAGAAGGGCTTCTTATTGATTATTTATTATCATGCAGATGATGATTTATTTATATATTCTATTCATGTAAATGTCTTTTTATTTCTCCCTATTTGTTTTAAATATCTACATTATTTTGGAATTGTAAATTGTTTTTTAAACTGGAAAGCACTTTGTAA
>JACM01010465.1:0-13410 GCA_000787095.1 Periophthalmodon schlosseri | reverse complement strand
ATATGTATATGTATATATATGTATATAATATAAATTTTTATTGACAAGAATCAATACCTCAGTATTTTTAGTTGTGTTCTTATAACAATATTTACAATATATTATAACAATATATCATATTATGTCAATCCAACAGAAATGTGCTAAAACAAAATATGCCTTTGAATGTATTAGTAAGGGGTATGGATTAGGAAAACAAAATTGCTCAAACATGCACAAATCACTCCAAATACAACTTTGGGTGAGTAAATGGCGAGGGGAAACAACGTAACATTTTGCAGAATAGGTCTGCTTTAAATATCAGACAATGTGAATGTGAAATGAGAAAAATCACTTAATAACCTTATGTGGAAGTTTGCAATATGCTTAGTTTTCCATTTCAGCTCTTAAAAAAACAACAACTATATAGTCTAAAATATTGATAATATTGTGAATGTTGTTTTATTTTAATCATCAATCAACCCACCTCTAGTCAGCTTTAGAACTTCTCTCACCTCTGCTTTAAAGGGGGTTTTACACAAAATTGTTTTTATTTAGCTTTCTTCCATGTTATGTCATTGTTCCCTCATCAAAAACATGCCTGAAGTTGAGTAATTTTGCAGTCTCCCCGGGCCCTATTTGAGCCCTCCTTATCTGTAAGATGGTTAGCTATAAGATTCTGTGCAATGCTCAGCCCACAAGCCCATGCTCCCACACAACAATTCTCTGTAAATACAACCCCAATTCCAGTGAAGTTGGGACGCTGTGTAAAACTTAAAAAAAAAAATACAGAATACAATTAATTGCAAATCCTTTTCAACCTATATAGAACTGAATAAACTACAAAGACATGATATTTAATGTTCAAACTGATGAACTTTATTGTTTTATGCAAATATTCACTCATTTTCAATTTGATGCCTGCAACACGTTCCAATAAAGCTGGGACAGGGGCATGTCTATCACTGTGTTACATCACCTTTCCTTTTAACAACAATCAATAAGCGTTTGAGAACTGAGGACACTAACTGTTGAAGCTTTGCAGGAGGAATCCTTTCCCATTCTTGTTGAATGTACAACTTCAGTTGCTCAGCAGTCCGGGGTCTTTGTTGTGGTATTTTGCGCTTCATAATGCGCCACACATTTTCAATGGGAGACAGGTCTGGACTGCAGGCAGGCCAGTCTAGTACCCGCACTCTTTTACTACGAAGCCACGCTGTTGTAACACGTGCAGAATGTGCCTTGGGATTGTCTTGCTGAAATAAACAGGGACGTCCCTGAAAAAGACGTTGCTTGAATGGCAGCATATGTTGCTCCAAAACCTATATGTACCTTTCAGCATTAATGGTGCCTTCACAGATGTGCAAGTTACCCATGCCATGGGCACTAACACACCCCCATACCATCACAGATGCTGGCTTTTGAGCTTTGCGCTGATAACAATACCAGTATTGGATCGGGACATGCCTACTAAGCAGTAGAAGAGTCAGGCTGCGGATGTACATGTTTAACAGTTCATGTCTTTTTTTCCTCTTGTTTCAGGGAGAGGTGTCGGAGCACGTCGTCTCACAGCGACCCGGAGCCAAGGCCTCCTCCGACTTTGCAACATTCCCCCGCTCCTCATTCGTCAAGGTAACTGTATAAGTGTATTGCCTATGCACATGACAGGTCAGACTCATTTCACCAAAACATAATTAACATCATATATAAAATATTACAAAAAATTTTGTTTAAACGTCAACGAAAAAACAAACGAAGTACATAAATTTGACTTCCTGGTTGAACACGGGCAGCAGATATGCTGTTATTCCATAACTGTTACCTAGCAGCCATAATGTTAACAAGAGTCAACTATCAACTAGGGTCAAAGGGTCAAATAATTGAACTGGTAATACAAATAAAGTGCAACACCTTTATTTTGTTAAATGAAGGTTTAAACTGTCAGAAAAATGTCTACTCATGCATTTTGGATGGAGTTTTCAAATAGAACTCAAAGCTAATACTTTTAAGAAGCAGTTTGTGGATAAAACTTAACTGTAGGGCAGAAGTCGACTAAAGACATGTACTGCCGATCAAAACGATTACTTATCTCTGTGCATCTGACCCAAACTGCACTCACAAGACTACACCTGCATGGGAGGCAAAAACAACCATTTATGCAGAAAAGAAGTACTAGGAAAGAATGTATTTATATAGATTAAATCAAAATACCAAAAAATACCAAATCTTCAGCTCATTCACTTCTTTCTGCTATTGTCCCATATAAATCCTTATAATCTAGTTAAAATGATTAGTCAACTAATACAAATTTACAAATTTTTCTCAACTAAGACACCATCAACTCATTCATCGACTAAATGACTACAGCTCAACTTAAATGATACTAAACTATTAGAAATATTTACCAGAGGCACTATCCTGCCAAACCAAGTCATAATTAGAAAAACATGAAAACCTGTCATACGCACTTTTAGTATGGGCAAAGCTCTGCTGTTGACTGGTCCTTGTGTTTGTTCCAGGCTAAGGAGGAGAAGCAGGAGGGCACTGTGCTGGTGGGCCGGGTGCACATCCCCTGCTCTAAAGGACAGGAGCAAGTGCACAGGGTGGTCCTGAGCCAGGGGCAGCTACAACATGTGCACCGCCTGCTCAGCACCTGAACGCTACAGCAGCAATAACACCTGAATTTAACATGGGATATAGGCCAACGCTAATGAAGTAGTCTGTGTACCACTTGCAATGTTTGTCAATCTATTCTACACAATGTCATGTATGAGACGAGGTCTTTTTGCAGTCAGTTCCACTTTGTATTAGATTAAAAATAAAGCTTGATATATGGTCATCTTGTCTTCATCAACACTGTAGGGTAGGGCGATATGACAAAAAGCTGTCACATTTTTTTCCCTTGTTTCAATATTTTTCAGAAAGCAGAATGAGCCTCACAAGTCTCATTTGGAGTCATTTCAATGCTGAAATCCAGTTGGTATAAATCTACTGCTTAGCTGCAGGTGCTGGGGTTTAGTTTAATCAGTGCTAGTGCAGCCTCTGCAGCTCAGTGAGTGAATTCTGAAGGGTGATCTTTCACATGAGGCATGGCCTGTCCATATACTGAGAAAGAGGACTCATACCCAGGTTCAGTTGTGATTGTAATACCTGTAAGAACTCAGACTACTACACACTACCTTTAACACAAATAGTCCAAAGTCTGAACTCCAAACCACATGCTAATTTCTGACAGGATTGACTGTAGACCCCTCTATTAAAAACATCCCCCAGATTACTGACCAGTCTTGATTTCAAATTTGATTAATTGCACAGCCCTACAACAGTGTATTATCCAAATAAACACATTTCATTTATGTAGACAATCCAGATGCAGCAAGTAATGCAACATGTTTAATAAAAGGTTAAAGACAGGTAAAATACAAAAAGGTTGAAACAAGGTCTTTTCACCAAATAAAAAAGGTAAAACATGCAACTAAAACCACTGAGCACAGCGTAGAGAGTATATTCAGAAGTATATACAGTAGTTTGTTTAAACTGTTTGAGAAATGGTAGGTAGGTATGGTGCTTGGTAAATGCAGTATCAGAAGTAGTGGTAGATCAGAGTACACGCAGTCTTAGTAATAGCGGTAGTCCCACTGGGTGTTGGTGTAGTGCCGTGGTCGGTGGTAGCTGTAGGGGGTGTAGTGGTGGCGTTGGCGGCTCCTCATGACGTACTGCTGTCTCTCCTCCAGAGGATCAGCTCTGAAACTCTGCCTGGTCCACTCTGAAACATACACAGTTATGGCCTCAGCACTATTCTAATGCATTTGTTTGTTAGACAATCAGGTTCAACTTTAGAATTATAGCACTGTCTGACGGGAATGATGAGCAAGGATGATGTCACCATTTTAGTGTGCATTTAGACTTCTAATTTTTCACCGTAGCTGCTCTAAAATAATGACTCATCATAGCAATTAAAAGGAACTGTATGTAGCGTGCGCTCTTAGTTAAAAAAAAAGTTATTACAATCACAATTTAACCTGGGTTGTCAGTGCCTTAACCTGTAGATAGAAGATACACAAGTTTTTCCTCATTCTCAGTATATGGACAGATCATGTCTCATGTGAAAGCTTAGAACCTCTAGAATTCACTCACTGAGCTGCAGAGGCTACACGAGCACTGATTATGATTTGGCAGATGCTGGGGTTTAGGTAATGACGAGTCAGATCAGAGAGAGGCATTTTAGGTTTAAACTAACTGGATTTCAGCATTGAAACTGGCAACCCAAATGAGAGACGTGCGTGTGCGCTGCTTTCTGATTGTTATAATTTGGCATTTTGGTTCTTAAGACAATTATCCAAACAACTTGGCCATCATATAACATTACAATAGTTCTTAGTTATAAAAAGTAACTAAGAACTATTGTAATGTTGACTGATTATCAGTAAAAGCTATATTAGAGATCATTCACACAATGACCCTGATATTTGATAGTAAACGTATTACAGTACTTCTGTATGAGTTGTCCCTGCTCCTGGTGGTGTAGTGAGTCTGTAGAGAGCGCTGTTGAACTTGGGGCCGGTAACGTGGCTCTTCAAAACTCATGAAGCTCTGAGACACCGAGTCGCTGTAGAAATCCTCACAGCTGTATGGAGCAGCGACCCCTCTGGACTTTGGGGGCAGTGGGGGCAGTGGAAACAGCCCATCGCCTACTGCACAAACAGCAGTGTACCAGAGTCAGACCACCACTTCAAAGCAGGCTGTGTTGAGTAAAAATACAGAGTTCTTACCAAAGTTGGAGAAGTAGTTGCTTGGAGGATAATGGAAGTTGATAGGAGCTTCAATGTGAGTGATTCCTGTAAAAAAGCACAGCAATCAGTGGCTGCAATTACATGCGCATTCCAAAAATCTGATAATCTAATTTGGAGTCAGAGGATTTTACAGTTTACAGTCAATTTAATAATCTTATGATTTCGTTCTGATCATCCCTTGGATTACTTGCATCAGATTTTGCAGTTTGCATTTCATTTAAAGAGGGGAAATTATGCTTTCTACCATGTTATAACATTGTTCCCTCATCAAAAACAGGCCTGAAGAGGTTTTAGATGTCATCCAGGCATGTTTGAGTATTTTAGCGATTGTTAGAGATACCTGGGTTTTTGCATTTCTTCTCATGTTCTTGCTGCTCGTCCCGCATTTCTGCAAACACATCCACATTAACATTTTCAGTATAAGCCTTTGGTGTCATTGGTGTCGTAGCTTGACATTGGGCAGTGTACTCACCCACAGAGGCCAGGGGGCAGGGCAAGACGACCCCCCAGGCGTCAGCCATGTGCTGCAGCAGTAACCAGCTGATCCTGCGGTGGGCGACAGCGTTCCAATGCACTCCATCTTTGGCGCGGTGTTGCAGGGAGAAGCGGAAATGGAAGTGCAGGTCCAGGACGTCCAGACCATAGCCATCCGCTAACGTCCCACTGAAGAAGTTGGCCTCGATCACATCCGAACGCAGGTGGGGCATTTTGTGCTTGATCTGTGACAGAACAGGTGACAGAGGGGTCAGAGAGGGGTCAGAGAGGGGTCAGAGAGGGGTCAGAGAGGGGTCAGAGGAGACAGATATTTGGTTTATTCAGTTACTGAGACGATGACCTCACAAAAGTAAAAGACAAGTAAAATATTTTACTTCTAAGTATGTTATGTGTTAGCAGTCAATACCCCATAAATCACCATGTTACCGTTTATTGTTTTGAAAATGCTATAGTCGCCGAAAACAACATATTAACATGTCTTATAAGTTTCACTTCCGTTTTCAATGCCGATTCCCCCCACCCCTTTTTTGCTCTCTGCACCAAGTTAATCCCCCTTCGGCGCGCTATCACAGCAAAATCAGCGTGAATCCCACTATTGAAACTACTGCACATCACATCAGGTTTGTCAAGTTGCTGTGTGCCGTTTTGTATCATGTTTTTGTAGATTTATGGAGAATCATTGTGCGTGAGCATAGATGACGTAGACTTGTGAGCCAAGTCTTGTACAGAATTGTACTGCTAGCCGTAAGGAGGGTTCGAATAGGGCCCGGAGGAGATTGCTAAAATACTCAAACATGCATGGATGACATCTAAATCCTCTTCAGGCATGTTTTTGATGAGGGTTATAACATGGTAGAAAGCTAGAAATAATACTCTTTAATCCACATTGTTGATTCAACTGTCATGTGACCAGCTTTTTGAAACTTAGTCTCAATGGACTAAAAGTGATTATTCAAGTGGCCACTATATTTAGGGATGGTGATGAATATCGTCATTGGCCAATACTGAAAAACAGTCAACATTCAATATACCAATATTTTGGATATAGAACGTTATATGGCTGCATTTATTTTAACATGCAACAGATTATTTTATACCCAACATAAATACATTTATGACCATTCTGACATTATTTTATAAACTTTAAAATCCATAACAAAGCCCACACATTTTTCTTAAGTTGAAGAGTTTAAAAGGTCCTATATCATGCAAAATTGATTCTTGTGAGCTTTAAGCCATGTTATAATGCTTACCTCCTCAAAAACATACCCAGAGTTGTGTTTTGTTTCATTCACACATGCTTGAGTAGCCCTTTATTAGTCTGTCTACATCTCCAAAGCTCAAAACGCTCTGTTCCACCTTGTGATGTCATGTAGTGGTAGTTTAAGTTAACAGCTACCTTTTACCTTTTGTTTGGTGGAGACTGGCAATCCCAGGGCCAATCATCCAAATGATTCTAGTGAAAGTGATTGGAGTTTAAAAAGACAGTGGAGCACTTCCTGTATTACCATATGACATCACAAGGTGAGTGAGAGAAGAACTCCTAAAGAATGCCTAAATATGCAGGATGTGTGTGTTAAACATGTGTGAATGGAACAAAAACACAACTCCAGGTATAATTTTGATGAGGAAACATAACATAAAAAAATTGCATAATAGAGACCCTTTAAATGCTAAATATCAGTATCTGCAAATAACTTACCAGCCACAGCACACCAAATATCGGTTATCGGCTCAAAAAAAAAAAAAAAAAAAAAAAGAAGAACCATACCAATCCAAAAATACTCATTATGGATTGCTCCCAATGGTGTGATATAGTGACTTGTTTGAGCAGAATGTGCACCACACAGTGGTCTCACCTCGGCAACCAGAAAGCCCCCCTTGATCTTCTCTGCCAGGGGCATGGTCACGTTCCAGATGACCAAGCTTTCCATGGGGAGCACACCATTCAGCTCGTCAAAGAACAGGTGCAGGTTCTCCTTATAGTCCTCTATCCACTCACAGTGATACCTGTCAGAGGAACACAGGTGATGTAAATGAACTGGTGTTGTGACAGGTCACATCACTGTTGTCAGTCATCTGTCAGGATGACACAAATCCCCTTAAGTCACCTATCACAACACAAGTCCAACACAAAGCTGCTAAAGTGGCCAAACCAAAATGACTTATAAAATACATGTGTGTGGATAGAGTAGCACAACAACACTTAAAGCTACTGCCAGACCATGCCTAACCCATGCCCCGCCCAGGCCAGGCCTACATCAGCCCAGGACCAACCCAGGACTAACCCAGCCAGGATTAAACCAGGACTTTAAATTCAAAGTAATTCAGAGAAATTTGCCATAACAGAAAGACTTCACAGTTAAAAGGACAAATGCTTGTGACTTTCTCCACAGAAAGAAGAGGAATGGTATAAATTGTTCATGCTGTGAATATTAATATTGTTTGCATATTCATTTGCAAATGTCTTGGGTATATCTTTTTATTTGTGTAAAACTGGTTCATATATTGCACATGTGATCCGTGGAAGTTTCAGAACTTCCCCCATCCTCACCATTCACTGCCTACAACCAATGAACTGATTGTAACGTGAGATAACTCTCCCACCATCCTGAAAAAAGGGTGGTCTTTTAACAGGAAATACTGGCCATCACTAACCAGACCCTAAGGCGTTCCATCCCACCCTTAGCCTCTGTCCAGAGAGGACAGATAGACGAGGAGACACAGAACAACTCATCTTTAGGACCACTCCCGGACCACTTAGTGACTAACATCTCCCCTCTTCCCGGTTGTATGTGCACACATCACAGATTGGCGCACACGACCTTAGATAACTCTTGGTCTTAGTCTTTAGACCCTAGTCTAGAGCCACACTCATATGCTGTCTTTTTAACTTGGTCAATAAATATTCATAAACTACCATTTGCTTTGGTGAATAGTGATGTTATTTCCAAGTCAAAGATATGGTACAAGAATTTACAAACCTTCAGAGCATTGTTTAAATTAATTAACTAATAATTAATTAGATCAACGATTTGGTCATTTATTGGTAATGTTTCTTAACTTTTGTTGAGTGGTGCCTCAACATGATTTTAATGAAATCCAAAATTCCCTCATAAATCTTAAATTGTCTTTGAATGCAAATAAAACAAAGTATATGATTTTTTCTAAAAAACATTTAAGTAACATGCAAGCTACAAATCTTTATATGCTAAATGGTACATCCACTGAAAGAGTCGACACTTTAAAACCCCACACTGTTTTCTCTATGAAAAAGTGGGTTGGCCATCACTTGTTAGAAGAGAACAGCACTGTATGAAATTTATCTACAAGGGACTACTTCAAAAATTGCCAGAATACCTCACGTGCTTGTTAATCATTGATACCGAAACATTTAATAAAGATCACATGACTGTATAAGTCTAAGGACTAGCCGCACCAGAACTGAGACGGGAAAGAGGGATTTTGGCTGTTTTGCTTCACAAAAAGGGAATACACTCCAAGAAAAAGCAAAACTGGATACATTGGTGACACTAGGGCTGGGTATCATTAAGAAGTTGCCGATACGATACATACCTCGATACACAGGCCACGATACGATATGTATCTTGATACAATACGATATATTTCGAATCAATTCGATACGACTCAGTGAAAAATAAAGGCTTTTGGGACACTCAAAAAAAAAAAAAAAAAGGCTTTAAAAATAAAAATAAAATTGTATTTATTAATTTTTTTATTTAGCTTCCATTTATTGAAGATGAATGAACATAACATGCATTTTGTTTTGTGCATTTTACCAACTAGAAAAACACATCAGACTGTTACATTGGCCAGTATTACTCATCCACAGCTTATACGAGCTCCACATTTACATGTGCAGTTTATCGGCTCTGTAGGATCACAACATATTTACTAAATCACAACTGTGATACTAAAAGTCTTTGTTAAACCAAAGTTAATATGAAATAAACCTATTTTAGTAATCAAAACAGTGACTCAAATGTTCTGCATAAACGAGTTTCTTTCTTCTAAACAAGCCACACAATTGTAGCACTGTGACAGAATAATTTGGTAAAATATACAAAAAAATACTCTTGGCGATATATCGATACAGCAGCCCATGATATTGATACTGTATCATTAAATGAAACGATACGATATATCAATATTTTTGCACACCCCTAGGTGACACAGTTGCAATTTAATAATCTGATAACAAACTTTTATACACACTACCTGACCTGTTTTTAATGTTTTATATGAGCTTGTTTACTTGTTTGTTTTGTTTTTTTCTGCTTGTATTGTATTTTAAACAGGGCGCCCATGAAAAAGAGAGCCCAAGTGCTCTCATTGGGTTTCACTGTATAAATAAAAGATATAAATAAAATAAAATAAAACTCTTCTGCTAGTCAAAGCCAAACAAGTCTTGCTTTAACTTATAAAAGTCTGGATTGGAAGTTTGTTTCTACCAATTTACCCCTTTAATATCACTATCCCCTTTTATTATCATCGTGGTATCAGAATCTGTATTGAGTATAGAGTCTACTCCTAAGTAGCAAAATTGAGTTTAAAATTTTAGTATTTCAAACTAGTATGGAAACAGTATGGTAGCTCTTGGTAGTAGCCTGGTAGACTGGTGACCCCTGCTCTAAGATGACTACAGACTGCTGTGTAAATGTTAGTGTGAGTCCTGGATGGGTGGATAGGATGATGATGTGAGTGACTGTTAGGCTCACAGACCTGGAGATGTCCCACACACAGGAGTTGATGATGACCACATCGGGCTTGGGGCCACGGCGGAAGTCGTTGAGGATGCTCTTCATGTAGGGGGAGTAGACTCGTGTGACAAAGTAGAAGCGCACCAGGTGCTGGTCCGACTGGTACTGGCGCACCTCTCTGTACGCTGTCCCATTGTGTAAAGGGCTGAGGCAGCCCCCCTCCACCAGACAGTCCTGCTCAAAACTCTTCTCCCCCTGCACACAACAAACCATCACACTGTCACTGTGCCTGTCCAGCCAGAACCACATGCTTCGACAAAACTTTACAAAGACAAGTGGGTATGGAAGCGTATCCTGTCTCCCCGATTCCAGAGGGTGTAATTGACAGGCAGATTAAAGTGCATTTGACAGATTAATATATTTTTCCAATTATTACTTGGTTTGGTGGGATAGTACCTGAGGTTAATATTCAACATAATTTTACATCAGTCAAGTGGCAGTTTGTGAATAAAAGTAGAAAACAAAAAGTTGCAAAATACAGTGAGTTCTAAAATGGAATACCTCTGGCTATTTTTTTTAAAATAATTGTTTGACTATAGATGATTTAAAATGTAAATAAAAACATACAGAAACATACTAAAAAACTGGTCATGACTTTTATCCATTCTTCCTCTGGAGAACTATTGACAGTTACATTTATGACGCAATTTTAAGCAGTTTTTTTTTTGTTTTGTTTTTTTAAAGAAGGGGTATTAAAATCTACTTTTTGAGCTTTTTACCATATTATAACATTGCTCCCTCATCAAAAACATGCCTGAAGAGGTTTTATATGTCATCCAAGCATGTCTGAGTATTTTAGCGATCTCTCCCGGGCCCTATTCGAACCCTCCTAGCTGGAAATTCTGTGCAATTCTCAGCCCACAAGCCTTCGTCATCCATGCTCCCACACAATTCTCTATACATATACAAAACTATAGACAGCAACTTGACAAACCTGATGTGATGTACAGTAGTTTAATTAGAGTAGTAGTTTAATTACATCAAGGAACCACTCATCCCCATTCACATTCATACACCGGTGTACACAGACACTGGAGGCAAGGTGGGTTAAGTGTCTTACCCAAGGCCACAATGACAGCATTCATCTGTGGGAGCTGGAATCGCACCGCCAACCTGTGGGTATGTGGATCTGCTCACTCAACCATTGATTGTTATGTCAAGAGCGGATCTGAATCAGATCAGTGGACAAACACTCTACTAACTGAGCTACTGTCACCCATTGTTGTTTATAGCTAATATAGCATTTTCAGAACAATAAAAGGTAACATGGTGGTCTAAATGTGTTATGTGTCAGCAGTTAATACCCAATAAAAGTAAAATACCTGCACTTTAAAACCACCATCAGAAGCCTGCCTCACCTTGCTGCGGAGCTGACTCACAGTGAGGTGCTTGTCCTTTTGCAGGAGCAGGACCAGGTCTTTGTAGACAGCACGCTGGACTGAGGACGAGGAGAACCAGAGGAGAACCAGAGGAGAACCAGAGGAGAACCAGAGGAGAACCAGAGGAGAACCAGAGGAGAACCAGAGGAGAACATCATTACTATCTAAGAACCTGTTCTCCTCTCACACATGTGTGGAGCATAGACTGTATGAAGAAGTGGACTGAGGGAGTGTGATGTCACCCGTAGCGTTAGCTATGTCGATTTATACATACAGTCTATAGTGTGGAGATACTCACTGGAGTCGCCCAGGACCACCACAAACTTGTTGTGCAGTAGTTTGACCACCTGCTGGTGACTCACGCTCTTCACCGCCTCCTTCTGGGCATCACACAAAACAGAATCACAGTCATTATCATTATCATTATAACAGAGATCAGGTACAGACTCAGTGGCTCAGGTCCTGGTTTGTTTTAGTGTTATTCCGATATCTTCCTTTCGGAAAAATGCCAGGCAAAGCAATTCATAGGTTTCAGGCAAACAATTCCTTCCCGATTTGAAGGACTTAGTGAGAACCATTCCCCATTCAAAAGATGTAGTTTAAGTGAATTGCGTAATTGCTATGACCACAGAGGATGGTTACCATAGCTTGAAATCCATGAATAACATCTCAAAGGAGACGAGCAGCTGGCAGACCCCAACCAGAAAAGTTACATGGTGCTCCTTTAAAAACAAATCTCAGTTTCAACTTGAGACATACAAATAAAGTTCTATTTAAAATGCATGAATCACTAAATAATTGCGTAAAAAAATTGAACGTGTAATCGCCAAGACATTAAAAAAATTGTTTAATCAATTTTAAACAAACATTAAAAACATAAAAGACTAAATCAGGACTAAAACAAGGTTAAATTAGTAACATCATGCCTTTTAAATATGAATTTTCATCACGCAGTGTTTGCCATAGATTTTGGTTAAGATTATGGTGGGACAAAAAAAATTGTATTTGAATTTCCTCGCTTTCAATTTAAGGAGTATAAATGTAACCTGCTGCCTTTATTTAATCTTTAAGCAGTCATTTCTGACCAGTGTAATGCTATGCCAACAATGTCTAATTTTGTTATGCCAATATATAGTTCAGGTTATTTTAGACTTCGGGGGACCACCACAGTCTCCTGTATTAATGGGAAACACTTAACTGATGAGAAATAATACCAGTTGTAATATATTTGGCTAGTATCTCGCTTTTGGAAATTGCAAGTTAACTTTTTGTGCAGGCCAAATTTACGCAAAACCAACACACATTTAAATAGCTTAAGTTAATGTTATTTTCAAATTTAGACGATCTGAAGTTGGTAATTCAATTTCGACTGAACTTACCATAATTCCCTGCTCAAGACGCGTTCACCAGGTTAGTCAGGAACAAATTTGTATCTTCTTTAAAAATACAGCAAAAAATCCCTCTTTCCCAAATAATTCAGATCAGAAGCCGCAAGCACGAATAAAAACTCAAAACGAAAAATGCAGTCAGACCCGGGTTTAGCTCGTCATGCCCGCGGTAAAGTTGTTGATTTATGAAAAAATGTTTTAAAATTCAAAAACGTGTGTGCGGTACGATTCTGTGTGTCCTGTCCCCCCCCAGCCGTTAGCCGCAGGTGTGCACGATGAGCGCGTTCAGGCCGCCTCGGACCGTTTATAACTGTATCCCATTTTTATCGTTTAATTTATTTATTTCAATTGTATTTTTACTGTTTAGAGTGGTGCTCGAATAAGAGAGAGTTTATAAAAGGAGTCTGGGGTCATAAAACAATTTTGAATGCAATTTTATAGTCGTTATGAAAATAGATGGTAGATAGAAGATAGTAATAGATAGAAGAAGTAAATGTAGCATTGTATTTTTCTTAGTTTGAACATAATAAATTCATAATAAACGATAATATATTATTTATTCTTCAATGTGATTGTATTGTATTTTTTTCTTATC
>KN482210.1:33929-70904 GCA_000787095.1 Periophthalmodon schlosseri | reverse complement strand
TCAAATGGGCTAAAAATTGGGCCAGTTCATTTTTATGACTTTTATTTCAAAAAAGAGTTAAGTTAAAGTTACATTTCTAAGTTCCTCTGGGGTCAGTTTGACCCCATGTTGTTTCTCTTATAACTCAGCCTTGGGCTATATTTTCAGCCTGACTTCAAACTAATGCACTGATACCAGATTTATTTAGATTTTTTTTTTTTTTTTATTTTGGCTGTATTTTAGTAAAACAAAGATTGCATTTTTGTCCTGTAACAAAAATGTCCTGTAACTCTTATTGTTCAGTACAGTGATGGAAATTAACTATTTTGTCAATTGCCAAGTGAGATTTGTCAAAACTTTTTTTTTTTCTTGACTTCAGACTAATGCGCTGATACCAAATTTAGCAAAAAGTGACATTGAAGTTCCTTGGGGTAATTCATGACCCTAGCCATTTTGCCATTCATTTCAATGGGATTCATTGAGCCCTGTTTACATTTCTGCATTTGGCTTTTCATTCAAACTCCAGGCTGACAACTTTTATGAAATGTACATCTCATAGGAACTCATTTACATGAATATTTACTTGATTATGGATTTATCATTTTTTTCAAAGTTTAAAGGCCCCCAAAAACCCAATATTTACGTATAGCCAAATGGTGTTTTTTCCTCAGAAATCCACCTTTATTTTTGGAAAAAGATGCTGTGATTCAAATTTCTTCAAAAATCATTCAAAACAGAGTTTTGAATGAGAATTTATGATCTTTGGTGGAATTATTGAATGTTCAGAGCCATTTGACTCTGCAGGTAAACAGCAGAAGACCAGCTCGTGTTTGGGGCCATTTAAGTCTATGGACAGTGGAACTAGGCTTTGTCTAATACAGGGTCAGGACTAACACAAGGATAAAATATCACTCTAGATATGTGACTGGAGGTTTAGAACAACTAAAAACACACAATTCAAACAGAGCCAGAGCCTCCTACAGAGACATGTACCTCCATAAGACAACATAGCCTGCAGTCTGTGCTGTTCAGTACAGTGAAAAACACTGTCATCTCTGCATCCAGTGACCACTAAAAGTGCTCAAGGGGGCCATTTTGTTCATGTAATAAGAAATAAAATATATATTTTTTATGTATAAATTGAAAATGAACCTTCCTACGATCGATGACTCAGGTTGAAAAACAAATTCCATTGTCAATGGACAGAGATTCTTATGTGCCAAATTCGGGTCAAATGAAAAAAAGTATTCTTGAAAAATGTTTTTTGATGAAACTCTGTTCAGACATTATTGTGAGCCAGATTAGAATTCATGATCTGGGGTGACATGGTTGAATGTTCATAGCCGTTTGACTCTGCAGGTAAACAGGTCATGTTTGATGCATGTGAGACTGACACTTGAACTTCCTTTGCCAAATACAGGCTCTGAATGTGTAATGATGGTCAGAAACACTCAAGTTCTGCACAAATAACATGAAAACAAAATAAACATTGATAAAATCATACAGGATAAAAACCTTTAAAAGTGTGTAATACAGGTGCTGATGTCTGTTGTTAGTGTCACTTTGAGAGAAACTGTTTGGAGCTTTGTGTTTCAAACAGAGCTGTCGACTGGAGGAAGCTCTCTGTCTATGCGTTTGAATTGTGTGTTTTTAGTTGTTCTAAAGCTCACATATTTAGTGTGATATTTTATCCCCGTGTTAGTCATGATCAGGGACGTGCACAGATGGGGCCCAGGTGGTGCTCAAGCATCTGCCCTTTTGACTTAAGTATCCTAGTGGTCAACACATTTTAGGTTTAATATTTGCCCCCTGAAGAGAGTCAATGTGTAAAAGTCATTTGAAACACTCAACAATAAAAGAATGTAATTGTCGCTTCACTCCCTTCTCACCTGCTTCTCGCTCGCTTATGTGTTTGCCCATGTGTGTTTTAACCTTAACAGCACATAGCTCCAAATTAAAGACTGTAGGAACAGAGTCCATAAAGATGTTCTGCACAACCTAAGCTTTTAGCCAATTTTTATTTTTGGACAGTCCACCTCATATTCGTGATGCTATGAGCAGAACAGCCTATGCAATAATATATCTGTAGATTCAATAGCGCGAGTACAGGGGCGGAGTACAGGGGCGGAGTACAGGGGCGGAGTACAGGGGCGGAGCACAGGGAGGAGCACAGGGAGGAGCACAGGGAGGAGCACAGGGAGGGAGGACAGGGCTGCGGCTCCACAGAGAGCCAAGTGATTAATCTTTCTAAATGGAAGTTAATGACAAGTATGGCATAAAAGTATGCCAGTTGTTATAGTCTAATAAACAATTGCATGTTTTGAATATTGGAGAGAAATAGCTACAACAATGGACCTATATTCCATTATTCTGTATCAGACAGCTAAAAAGTAGAATTTCTTCACCTAAAACACCCCAGATTACAGGAAATTACATTATTTTTATCAAAAGTTCCTGGAGGAAGGACCCCAGATCCCCCTCACATGCTTCTTTTTTGCTCTGTCTCTGTCATTTAAAAAAATATTCTTGTCGGTCTCTCAGCTCATACATATATGCAGAACGCTTTGCTGCTAAACCTCAGCAGGCACACACCTAAAAGTCATGTTGAACCTACATGATTTTTGCTTACTTTTAAAGGATTATTCAAATGTGTGAATGAAAAACTCCAGGTATATTTTTGGGAAGGAAACAACGTTCTAACATGACTTAAAGCTCACATGAGTCAATTTAGCATAATATAGGACCTTTAACAATGTGTCTGGAATATGCTAATGTATTCCTGTAATGTCTTGGCTGAGGTTCAAGTATCACACAAAATGTGAATGAACCACAAAAGGGCAGAAAATTCACTTTAGTGTACCGTTGTTTGGAAGATTACACTAGATTTTCTAATTTTAAATAAATATATTTAATTATAGACAATATACTCAATATTCTAATTTTTCCATATCTCCAAAACAACTGTGATATTATTACATTTTTATTTATACATTATTATTACATTTTTTTATATACCAGCCGCCTGTTCTGCTGTGCCCCAAGTGCAGCCATCTTTGATTTCAGGACAAGCCGCTCAGTGGTACAGATAAATGGGGTTGTTTTGTCCAGGCTGTGTCAGAGGAGGTGGTTTGAAAAGGTTAATCCACAAAGTTGTTTGTAGTTTGTTGATTAGACTTGAAGATGGTAAATGTGAGCTTTTGTCATGACCTTTCTCTGCCACTTCTTTGCTGCTAACTGTTGCCAGTGAGTCATTTTCAGTGTGCTCTTTTCATAAGCTATAGCTCACACTCTTAAGACCTAAAGGGCTTGTAAGGGGACTTCAGTGCAACCGCAATTACAATATTTTAATTAAATCTTTACTTGTCAACTTTCAGTATGTTGATTTGCTTAAAGATGCTGTACCTGATTTTTACTGTCTTAAAAAAACGTAAAAAAAACAAAAACCAAAAAAAAAAAAAAGTTATAATTTTCAATGTAAGTTTATAAATGCTTTTCACGACTCTCATAGACAAGAGTTCTGAGTTTTGCTGCGTTGGTAAAGCTAACAACTAGCATGCTAATGCACACTTCCTGATTATCAGATGATGTAATGCTTTCTGATAAGATGCAGTGGACTAATTTTGACCTCAAGATTTGCTTATATAATATCTATACGGCCAAGATACATTTTTGCTTAAATACATTAAGAACTAGGCACAGACCCTGATTCCCTCCATCTTATTTAATATTTTTAATTTCCAATTCTAATTTCCACACCTGATCTCTGAAGAAGTAAATTCCTTTTAACACTTTTTAGTCTCATCTTAAATTTGCATATAGAGTATTTGACATCCACATGTTAGGTCTGACCAGACACAACAGAATCACATTTATTCACACTGACCCATGAATGAATCCTCCCACATTGTGATTAGATCGATGTACAATCTGGAGACTGGATATTGGCTTTTAATTAAAACTCATCATCTAAATCGTGTGTCATCCACAGGTCGAACCCTCCATATGTTTACACTGCTTTTGGGAAGGTTTGTGTAAAAATAATTTATCTTTGTGTGGGAGGGTTTAGTCAGTGGCAACTAAACTTTACACCGTTAAAAGCTGCTCACCCACCATTGTCTGGCTCAACAAAGAATTTATCAACAGAACGTGGTCATTTCCCAAGCTGCTACATTGTTGTACATTGTCAAAAGTATCAAATCAGATACTACTTGATACTAAAACTAATATTGAATTTAGATACTCATTTGAGTAAGTATCGATACTCCAAAAAAATCACATTAACAGGACAAAATACTTGCTTTCCTGAACAGTTTTTGTGTAATTTTTAACTTTATCAAAACTGATATAAGATCTCATGCTAAGATAAAGTACTATTATTTTGTGCATTGAAATTACATTCTATTACTAAAAAGAGTATGTTTTATCTTCATTGTGGCATCATCAATACTTTATTGCAGACTCGTAGTTCAGAGTTAAAGACACACAGCAATTAAAAAACACCACTCATCCATCACATTATTTGTAGCAAAAAGCTGTGTATTTGCATCTTTTAGACTGGTACCACAAGGCACTGAGTTTCACATTAGTCAGGCTCATGTGTATTGTAGTTGGTATTGAGTATTGAGTGAATTCCTGAGTATCAAAATCAAGTTGAAAATTTTATATCGTGACACTATTGTGTATTGGCTGACTGAGATTAAGATGTTATTGCTTTGTGTGGAATGTTTTGCAGTATGGCATTAAACTGATATATGTAGCATATATTTAAAGACAGGTGTTTTTATTTTTTAAAAATGCTTAAAAATAGCTTGAAAAACGTACTTACTGTGAGTGGGCTCATCTTTTCACAGATTTGACCAGTAATTCAACCTGGTGGTGTCACCTACGTGTCTCCCTGGAGATAAGTTTCAGGCCATGCTGTAGAAAATTCTAGGTATGTAATAGCATACCAGCCACCATAGTAGCATACCATCCACCATAGTAGCATACCAGCCACCACTGAGGTTACACACTGTATCTCTTAAGAATAATCATGATTGGCACAAAACAAATGGTACAACCTCACAATACATTGTATATTTAATCCCAAGATTCAACAGGCATATAACACGCTTTTTTCATGTATAAATGCCTCCACCCTTTTGTAAATGAGTCGTACACATGATTAGGGCTGTCAAAAGTATTGAAAATTAGATACTAATCAATAAGAAAATTAGTATTGAAACTAGATACTCATTTCAGTAAGTATCTAAAAAAAGTCACATTCACAAGATAGAAATGAACCTTTCCTGAGTAGCTTTAGAATGATCTTGAGCTGCATCAGACCACATAGACTAGTATTTGCCGTTGGACCAACATGGAACCTACCTGGAGGACTGATGGATTACACAAATATAAGACCACATGGTAATATAAAAAAAGTACTATGATTTAATGTTGAACATGATATTCTATCACCTAAATAAACAGTGTTTTTTTATTATCGTTGTGGTATCGGAATCTGTATTGAGTATCAAATCTATTCCTTTTAGTATCATGATAACACTACACATGCTGCAGAAGACATGATCCCAGGACGTCCGAGGGCTGTGGTGCAGAGCAGACTGTGGACTCATGTTGTGTTAAAACATGTTGATTATCACATTCAGCACGACCGTGAACAGTCTGCTCATATGGGAACTTTACTGTACCCGACATGACATGGAACATGGCTCTCCACAGGCTTCAGAATGATGAAAGTCATAGTGATAAACATTATAACAGAAAGCTGAAGCCTATTAATATAGATTTCCAACCACTAGGCTTGGAACAACTGAGAAGAAAATCAGTTAAAAACAAAATGTGATTGAGGTTAATGGGCTATATTTGACAAATTGAGTATAGAGTTGAATTGAACGACTTGAATCTTAAGCCTAACAAATGTAATTATTAAGTATGATTTCAGCACAAGGATCAGTAGGTATGCATTTTGTGTCCTTAGAAAAAAAACATAATAGTTTTAGTTTGTTTTAATCCATATAAAATTCAAACGGCAATGGGAGAAAAAATATGCCTATACAAAGGGCCAACAGAAAATGATCGATTCAGTCAGTCATTCAGAAAGTGAACTGTAATCTCCATTTTATTGGCCTGAAAGATAAAAGTCTGAGGTCAGTAGCAAGACACACAAACAAACAAGCCCACATGATACAGTGGAGTCTGCCCAGCAACAGGTGAAAGACTCCAGTGATGTGTCTTCAACTGTTCAAAGTCGTAGTCATCTGCTCACCCTGGACCTTAAGTGAAACCAATCTATAGCCTGCATCTCATTACAATGATTGATAAACTGATAACCATTAGCATTTGAGTCTATACTACAACTACAAAATAAGCATATTACCCCCGTGATTCTCAACCTTTTTTTACTCCGAGTACTGCCTAACTCTGGTACTTGGCAAATAAATATGCCCACTATAGTAATATTTTGTCTATTGATACCAAATCCTCCAAAACAAAGTATGTCAAATTCATACAAAAAACTAATACAATTCAGATTCACTTATACGTTATTTTATTTATTTATGTATGTGTTTATTTGACAGGGACAGTGTTCATTTCTGTAAATGCACCAGATTTAGCCGCTAATTTTCATCCATAGTCCCCGGACAGATGTTTTAAATTCTGAAACCATTCTAAGTATCCCCTGGGTGCTTGAATACCCCAGGCATCCCAATAGCCCTGGTTGGGAAACACTTCTTTGCCAAACAAAATAAAAATGTATATTGTCCCTTTTGTTTTAAAAGTAAAGACTCAAATTTAATGATCTTTTGTTCATCATTTTCATTCTTGTGAGTTTGGTGCATTACCAAACTAAATTTCTCCTCACAAGATTGCAGTTGTGTTCCTCATCTCTTCCTGATGAAATTGATTCCCACCTCGCCTGATTAAGACCTGATTGTTCAAGTGGAGGTGTTGATCAATAATGTAACAAGGTTTGACCGATAGTGGTTGGTTTGGACTTGCTAAAAACAAAAAAAATGTAAATGCACTATTCTTGTGGTTGATAGTTGTACCCGATGTGGCACTTAAACCCAGACAGCTGTGATAGACCTTGTTTTTACATCATTACATCAGTTTACAGGTCCAACCAGTCCAGCTAATTTTTCAGTATCTGTGCAGATATCCAATACCAGTATCTGACTGATGCATCCATAGTTCAGCAGAAAAAAAAAACAAAAAACACTGAGGTTTATGTCTCTTGTTTTCAAACTAAATGAAAATCAAAGTGTCTCAACTCTAAAATGAGAGACCGGTCCACCTCACCTGTTCCTCTACCTCTGCTGTGAGGGCATGTGGAAATAATAGCAATAGAAGGGGATTTATGTGCCCTTTTTCACATAAGCAGCTGGTCATTGAGCTTGCCCCGGCACCAAGTTGTGATAGGATTGCTTTAGGCTGACATTTGTGGCCTTGACAAAACACCCAATCTAATAAAATAGTGCGTTTATTCCTGGTGAATAAATGCCAATGGCTGAGATGCTGGAGGGGACTGGCCACAGATTTGGACAAAGCTTTCAACATAAAGCTAAGGTGACATATTGATGGTAGCTAATAGTATTGTGCTGATGGAGGGAGTGAGCGAAAGGTTGAAGTGTATTTTGAATGTGATTTCCAGGTGTATTTGAATCTGTAATGCCACAGTGCCCCCTGCGTCTGCTGTCATTGGAGGGAGCGTTTTGATGAGGACTTGGACCAGCTAATAATCAACATGGCAGTCATCATTAAAGATGCATGAAAGTCATGTGCAATTAAAGAGCTGATGAGGTTCAGACCAGAGCAGATAAGGAGGTCAAAACATGTGCAGCTCATATTGTCTTTTCAAAGTAGAGATCTGCTCCTATGTGGTAAAAAACAGTATTTTATATAATAGTTTCACCTTTATTTATTTATCAGTATGTTGTGATTCATGAAAGGTAAGGTGGTAAAACTGTATCTGGATCCAAAGAATAGAATATAATTGTGCTGATTCATGGGTTTGTTTACCTTTATTGGATGGATGGAAGGTGATTACTGCTAATGGAGTAACACATTGAGTGCCCTTGATTTGAAAATGTAGCCATTTTTCACATTGTTGATTATTAAAAACACAAATTAATGAAGCAATGAAGCAAAATGCTTGTAATGAAATAAATGCTATGTTTAATGCCATAGCAAAGTAATAATCTCTCAGCTAACACAACAAATGCAAACGTTACGCAGTGCACCTTTAGGAATACAACTACAGATTTGTTTTAAATGTAAACATTTCTGTCATAAGTTTGGTTATGACATTATCAATGACACGATGAGTTTTCATTATCAACCCTGTGATTAACTTGCCACTGTCCAGTACTCCATGTGTAAGGCTGGTAGCACCTTTATGGTAATATAAAAGCTAATACTGAATAGAAAAACTGAAAGGGTTTGCTAGTGAAAAGGTATGATATTAGGTTGTGACTTGTGGCTGCATTTGTCCCTTAGTCCTTCAGCTTCCTCCTTTAAAAGTTGCATTGATTCGGTTGTTTGTGGAGGGCTCAAAAGGACAGCTGTGTGATTCAGTGACAGCAGTAATTACTCCTTGTTCACCCTTTTTATTTGGTGCGTCAGAATCGTTTGTTGAAAGGCCTGCTCCAAACTGACAAACGATGGATTTGATTGAACGCATTTGCAGCTCCTCCATACTGTGATTTTGGCATCTATGTCACAACAGCGCCTGTTTCCTTAAGTGAGGCCAGTACTGCTCAGTGTTACATATTATTATTGAATACCACTTTAACCATATTTGTTTTGATACGTACAGTCCACGCATGTCCCCGATTGGCTAATCCACCTGTCAATCACGCCCATCCGATCTCGGGGTGATTCCACGGTGACCAGACTCACATCTTCATAGTGTTGGAGTGTGTATTCTGGTTCCCAGGCAACTTAAACATTGCATGATGCAGTTCATTGCTGTTCATTTCTCATTTATTGAACGATAAGTTGATGTAATAGTGATTGTGAAAGGCTCACTGTTTAATTATAAACTACTTTTGCTCAGTGGAGGTGTGCTCTTGTATTAACATCTTTATCGACATTGTTACATGTATTGAGTGGTTAAAAGTCCTATATTAAGTGACCTTTTGAGCTTTGGAATGTGTACATCTTCACCAGACTCATTTTGATCACTCCAGTGCTCAAACTGCCTTCACTACAAAGCTAATACATTTTTATGCTAGCAGCCTTTTTTCTAGCCTAGATCTTTATCCAATTACAGATGGAATCCTTGGATTTTTTTGTGCCCTCTGCTAGACTTATTTTCAGATTTCATTTTTCATTAGAAGATGGTTTTACTTGTTTTCTATGCCATTGTGCATTTTTTCAAGTTAATACGCTTGCGATATCAAAGCTTAAGTTTACAAAATGTGTTTTAAATACCTGATTAATATAGTAACAACGTGGTCTGCTTACTTGTACTACATACGCTTTCCAATAATGTTATATTACTTCAAATAACAGATTAAGGGTTTAAACTTATAACTTTGTGTTTAAATCATACGTTTTGCTAGTGTAAACCATTGGACTAAACCAGGAGGAAATAAAACCTTCATAAGAACAGTTCTTGACATTAGTATGCAAGCAGTGTGAACTGAACTATGACTAAATCTACACCCGGTTGCTGCACAGTGTGATGCTAAGGATACTTAATTATATCATGTATTATATTTCCTGGTCTTTGTACACGATTCCATTCTCATTGTTGTTCCATCTTGCTGTGAGGTTTTCCTGGTATCAGTTGTGTGTGGGTGTGTGAGTCATGGGCCCTGGTTTGACGACAGTAGCCTCTGGAACAGATGGTTGGAGGGTCCTCGGAGGGGGCAGTCCTACAGTGAGAAGAAGAAATGCTGCACATTTAGAGGTATTGTTGATCTCCCCACGAGCTCACACCAAAGGGAACACAAAAGGAACATATCAGATCTGATGCAAGCTTTGAAATATCTGGATTTATCTAAATATTTGACGAGATGAGTTTTATTTCTATCAGTAAGTTATTATGCCATGCTTAAAAGAGTGTAAATACCAGAGTCCCATTTTTGACAACGTGCCCAATTTCTCCCCAGTTTCAAATCTACACCATATCAAAAACAAATTAATTAATTAATACAGTAAGTTAATGAAGTACTTTAGCCACAATCTTTAAAATATATTGCAAATTCAAACCAAGAAATCTTCTTTGTATATGTAACAGCTTCATCCACTCCCTCTATGGTTGTTACATTCTTGTTACCTAACAATGTAAATACATATTTATTTCACTAATAGGGCAGACTTATCTCTGCTTTACACTCAACTGACTATGTAAACAACAGCTTAGTCTTAATGGGAAACCAAACCACTATCACTCATTCATATAACTGACATCCCTGAAGAGGTTGTACAGCCTCTACCCAATGTTTCGCTTGTGATTATTTCTAACATTTGCAGATTATATCAATTTATTATCACAGTTTATGCTATGTTAATCCGTATATTCATGACACTGTCTGTGCACTGCTGTGAAATGAAATGAGGCCCTCCTTTAGGGAAGCAGGCTGCTGTCCTACTTTAAAATACCACATGGTCTGGACTGAGCAGAGGCGTCCCCAAAGATTTGAGCAGGTGAAAAAATGACAGCAGTGTGCCCCAGCCAATCTTGCTGTGTCATTACATAGATGTGGGCATTTTTATTCAACACCTTCAATCTTATGTGTCTTATTGTTGCTGATCCCTCTTCATTGTAGCAACAACTTTACCATTCAAAACAGGGCTGCAGGATTGAAAAAAAAAAATTGTGATTTTTCTGACCAGTATTGTGATTAGATTTGTTATATGTTTAGTATTCTGTTCAGAGTGCACAGTGAGAGAACACTGAAATACCAACTGATAAACTAATACAAGAATGTGTATAGAGTTCTAAACTACAAGTGTTTCTATAAAGACAGGATACGTTGTTCTTTGCATAAATCATTGCAGTCTTTGTGATTTAATAATTGTGTTAACGCAAATTGTGATTTTGATTGCGTTATATTGCAGCCCTCATTTGAAATACAAAGGCGTAAATGAAGCCTTGAACAGTCTACCCCAGTGCTGAATATTAGACGGATTATTGTGTGAATGACAACAGCCTGTAATCACTCTCTGGTGACATCAGCTGATAAAACATTAGTGTTAGATGTTAATGCTTCACCACAAATGTGTGTTTATAGAGTAAAGTGTCTTTGTTTTGTTACATCAGTCAGACTGAATGCATTGCCACACTCTCACAAAAAGCATAATAAATTACCATTCAGTTTGGTGCTCTACTTTACAAGCTGCAGTTGTAAACATGTTTGTTATTTATATAGATGTGTGTAGTATTTTCTTTTTTAATCCTTGGCATCAAATGCAGAAATACTTTGTTTCTCTGTTTCTTTATCAAAAACCTCAAATTGGCAGATTTGAACATTGCTGTTTAAAGTGGCGATTTTGCCAGAGAGGAACATCGCACCCTTTGTCATTACACACATTAGTTGTGAGAATCCATGCGGCACATTTTATACTTGTGACTGTTTTTGTCCCTCATGAAAAACAGCATTTTAACACATGCACAAAGTGTAAATATGAGAAGGTTCTGGAAAATGTAATAGGGCGAATCCAATAAGATTAGCTTTGTTTGGATTGAGGAGATTGTACATTATATTGTCCCTTCTACTATTGTTTTGTATGCAGAGCTATGTTTAAAGTTCTGAATACAAAACAATAGTATTCAAGAGGTACTAATCACATTTTCGAGATGTGTTTTCTTTTAGACACAAATGTTTAGTTTCTCTCCAGCATTTTCAGGGTCACTTTTATTTGCAAAATATTCACAAGTGAAATGAATAGGCATCAGGTCTCACAGCACTTACAAACACAGTGTAGTGCACATGCATCATGCTAGATTCAAAGCCCTTACAATAGTACAGTTCTCACTCAACACTGAAGCTCTTGGTGCCACAATGTTATTAATGAATTGATGTAGTGTTCAGTCCAAACTGGAAAAATACAATCTCGATACATGATATTATTATTTAGTCTCCAAAAAAGGCTAATATACCACAAGCTATTGAACCCACTGATCACACCATAGCATCATGACGCAGAGCCACGCGCAAACACGGAGTAGGAGCTGACTGGCACCACATTTTAGAGGCTTTCGCAGCAGAAGCAGTGCATGTGTGCGGAGACCAGGATCCACTGTTTGTGAATGAAACCTTTGACATCCACATGGAAGGTATTAATCGAGTACTTTTAGTGTGGTCCGAACCAAATGCACTGAAGACGAACATAAATCATTTGTATATTTACGACATAACAAAGCTGTTGCCAAGACTGCTGCCAGAAAACTGGACTGTGGCTTCACTCTAAGTTACAAAACCTGCATTTGAAAGCCAACAATATTATAAACACTATTCAGGGAACATTTTAAGAAGCTCCACACGTACTCCTGCTTTCACAACTCAGCACAATTTGTACAATTACTTCAAGCCAATACCAACATCAATATCTTTTTCCACTCTTCAAATTAGGTTTACCATTTTCTTACTTTACAAAATGCAAGGCCTCTGCTGCCACCACAGAGCCTTTACTGCTGTCTAAGCTAGTGATAAGCTTATAGCCAGACCGTAGCGCTAGCATCACTGTCTCTAGTTTCAGACAGTCAAGAGTACACAGGAAAGTACTGTCCTCCTTTAGCACTAGTCTGGACCCCGGCTCAGACTTGATGAAATGTTTAAACTGGATCACGTTGGACGACACCACAAACTCTTCGGGAAACCCATCCAGACGACTTTTGGAGATCTGCACGAGACGAGCTTTGACCTTATCGATGAAGGTATGGTCGCTGCAGTACACTTTGAGGCCTTGGGATCGTTCGTGGCTGTCTGTCACTTCTAAAAATGCTGGTTCTTTGTTTGCTGCCCTCTGACTCTCCCATTCGCACACCAAGTCGACCAGTTCGCTCAGCCGGTAAAAGTCTGCCTCTTTCCTCAGAAGCCCCGCCTCCCTGAAGTCATCGGGCAGCTGCAGCTCACCAGTCCGGAGATAGTTGAGAACGTGCCGAAAGACAGGACCGTCCCTGTCGATGAAGGGGTTTCCCATGGAATCGGTGTGCTGCACTGGCTTCTTCCCATTGGCCAGTTCTTCCAGGAAGGAGCCCAGGTGTTTGGCGAGGGTGCTCCGATGCGCAGTGTACAAAAAACCACCTACATTGAGAGTGATGGTGCCGGCTGAGGGCTTTTTGAAGCTCTTGCTGGGTTGGAGCAAGTCCGGATTGATGTGCCTTAGTTCACTCTCCATTCTTCGAAGGTTCCATTCCATTCTCTGGTCTGCGTCCCCAGCCTCAATCCAGCCTCTGAGTGGGCTGATGACAACGAGATCGAATTAACACTGAAGCTTTGATGAGAACCGCACTGCTCCTGCTGTGAGCTGTCAGCGCTCTGGATGTGTGGAGTGAGGAAGAGGAGGAGGAAGGGTGAGGCGCGGGCTGCCAGAGGAGCTACTGTGAACTGGGAGAGGGAAACTGGCTGCTGCTCGCTGTCCCTCTGCGCTCTCTCCTCTCTCTCCTCCCTCTTCCTCTCTCCTTTATTTCTCTCTCTCTCTTGCTTTAGAGTGAGTGGGCAGACAGCGTCACATTCAGGGAGGAGAGTGCACACAAGCTAAAAACACTACTTTCTGAAAGCTGCTTCTGTGTTTCTCCTTTTGTAATGAGCCTTAGAAAAATGTGAATAGCCAGAAAGGATGTGGCGTATGCAACAAATCTGTCGTCATTTTGGTAGTGCATAGAACATGTCGTCATGTCGGTAGTGCATAGAACATATATGGTTAGATTTATTTTTCACTATTGTCTTTCAAAACAATTGTAATGCACACTAAATAGTTATTACGCAAAATGCTGTTTTGTCACTGGTTTAGACCATATTCAGTACAGATTTAGTCTCATTTTAAGAGCCACTTCATTTTTGACTGCTTTTTGTTATTTTGGTTGGATTGTCTTAATGGGCTTAAAGGTGGCAAAATAACTTTTTTGGTTGAGAGTCACACAGTAAGGCATTAAAGGCATATATCTCCATGGAAACGAGGTGGCACCGCCAGGCCAAGTTGTGGAGAGACAACCCCGCTTATAGTTCGAAGGCATGTTTTTCAAGATATTTTTATATCTTGAAAGATATGAAAATATAAATATATATTTTATATTAGATTTGGCTCTCAATAAACAGCATTTGCCTCTTAACTAGAAGATGGTTGGGTTGATCCCCTCTCCTAGTTAAATTTTTGTAATTGTAATTTCCCAGTACTTAATAACTGCTCGTCACCAGATGGAGGGGGATTGCATCTATGATTTTTGTGGTGTGAACGAGTCTTGTGGTAGTATGAATATGCAGTGCCTTTTGCAGCCTTATCCATCTGTTTACCACACAGTTCCTCAAATGTGAAACCAGAGTCTATTTCAAACAAGCCTCCTCTTACGGGGGGTTGCTGACGTGCCTCTAATGTCTCATCCCTGATCATGACTGAGAGAAGTAGGCTGCTAACTATGAATGAAAGCAAGGGGCAGGTATAAACAGGGCTTTTTGGCTTTTTAGAGAGAGGTAAAGGGTGGGCGATATGATATAAAATTAATACGGCTAGTCAATTAAAGAAAACCCTGTACATCAGTTAGTCGACTAAAAGGGGATGTGGTGTGCACGTTACTGGTAAAAGTTCTAAAAATTAAGATCTCGGACAAAAACAACTATATACAGTACTAGTAAACAACCTCTTCATAAATGAAAAGACATGTATACAGTTGAAACCAGATGTTTATATACACTATATAAAAAGACACATATGCTTTTTTTTTTCTCCTCACTGTCAGACTAAACTTTTCCTGTTTTAGGTCAGTTAGGATGACCAAAATCATTTCTATTTGCTAAATGCCAGAATAATGAGAGAAGGATTTTTTTAGTCAATTTTTCATGACTTTCTTCAAAGTCAGAAGTTTATATACAGTAAGATTGCTATGCATTTAAACAATTTGGGAAAACCCAGCTGATGATGTCATGTCTTTGGAAGCTTCTGACTGGTTTATTGACAACATTTGAGTTAGAGACCTGTGGATGTATTTTATGCTTTGGTTTGAAATGTGCATATCAGCCCAAGAACAAAAGCAAAAGACCTTGTGAAGATGCTGCTGATGCTGGTAAGAGTGTGTCATTATCCACAGTGAAACGAGTACTGTACCAACATGGGCTAAAAGGCCACTCTGCCAAGAAGAAGCCATTACTCCAAAAGAAACATATAAAAGCCAGATTACAGTTTGCAAACACACACAGGGACAAAGACCTGAATTTTTGGAGACATGTTCTCTGGTCTGACAAAACAAAAATTGAGCTGTTTGCCCATAATAAGCATTGTTACCCTTGGATCCCATCCCAACTGTGAAATACGGGGGTGGCAGCATCATGTTGTGAGGTTGTTTTGCTGCAGGAGGGACTGGTGCACTTCACAAAAGAGATGTCATCATGAGGAAAGAACATTATGTGGAAATACTGAAGCAACATCTCAACTTCAGCCAGGAAGTTAAAGCTTGGGCACAAATGGGTCTTCCAAATGAACAATGACCTGAAGCATACTGCCAAACTGGTTACAAAGTGGCTTAAGGATAACAAAGTCAGTGTTTTGGAGTGGCCATCACAAAGCCCTGATCTCAATCCTATTGAAAATTTATGGGCAGATGTGAAAAGGCATGTGCGAGCAAGGCAGCCTACAAACTTGGCTTAGTCTGTACTTTTCAAATATCCAGTAAAAATTGTGGACATAAATCCATACAATAACAATAAATAAATAAATAATAATCTGACCATGTGATGAAATCTATTCTCTGTTGTATATGTATAGGTACATTGTTTTCCTACCAGTGGCTTTTTTGTTTTTCAGTTGGCACTAGGTCGGGGATATATCAAAAAATGATAATATTGCAGTTGTTGCTATGGAGATATGTTAAAGTAGATAATCAAGTGAATGGATGAAGTGATATTTCTGCTCCTTTGCGGTTATTTTATGATCCATTCATGTTTTCAGCGATATTTCAGACATTCACAGGCACATTTAACACATTCCTGTTCCTGCATTGTTAAAATATTGTCAATATTCTTGTGACAGGTGGATTTTAATCATTCACGATGAGGTATAAACTCCACTTTGGCCTAAATAAAGTTACTAAGTGTACAAGAATATCAAATTATTTAAGAAAATCTTATTTTTTTTTTCTTTTAATTGTGAGTTTTTAAAATAATTTGATATTTCTAACTGAACCATTACATCCACATTAGAAAGGGTTTTGAGAGGTTCAGAAGTAATGAGCAAATTGAGTGCCAAGTGTTTCTACTCCAGGTGTGGTCTGCTCTCTCATTATTTCAACAAAATGAAATCAGTGAAATTGAAATTGGGGACACCCAGAAGAAGTGTTGATTAGGAAGTGGGTAGTTGGCTTTCATTTAATCATTCTGTCCAATTAAAATTCCTCTCTTGTTCCTCTCTGCTTTAATTCATTCAATTAAATCCATTAGATTAGCTGCTTTATTCTAATCTTTTTAGGCATTTTTTATTACACACACATTCTTGCTATTTTTAAAGTAGCCATTTTCTTATTTGAATTTATTACATTCAAGACAAGCCTCGTTAACCCATATGCATTATTTACTCAAGGAAACAACCCTATTATTTCATGCTACTAATTGAATTTTGGCCGTGTTACAATGTTGTAGCCTCGACAAGAACATACTAGGAATTGTGTTTTGTTTAATTCACAGGTTTCAGTAATCCTCCATATTTGGTCCGGCTCCCTGGAAACTCCACTGATGTTTTAAAATCTTGTAGTGCAGTGTTTCTCAACTTTTTTTGAGTCACTGTACACTTTTTGGGCTAAAAATATTCCACAGCACACTAAAATATCAAATTACACCATTTAGAAAAAAAAAGTGCAAACTATTTTCCTTGCCTTGAGTCTAGTTCTTTCTGTTTGCCAATGATGAATGTTTTGCTTTCTCAACTGGTTCAGATCGCTCAGGACACTCCAAAATGTTAAATCATTCAATTTTTTATATATAAACAGTCCGAGTGAGGGGATTCTATTAAATGCATATGTGAATTAACTTTAACTTTAATTTGACTTTTCTCCAAGGCACACCTGGCAATGCCTGAACTAGTCTTCCCTGGCACATAATCTTGTAATACATTATATACATTGTCAACTGCTTTCAAAGTCCCTGTGTCCTTTTGTGGTCCCTATCCAATATTGGAAATCCCTGCATACTTTTAGCAGTGCACACGTTTATGGACAATTGTAAGTCGGAGTTGGTTTGTTGATGCCTGATTGAGACTCCAGCAGCAGATTAATTTCCTTCCACACAGTTTGTAACCTGCGTAAGATGTTTTTTTACAACTGTGCCGGAATGCCACTCAATCGCATAATTTAACAGCTTGGACCAGAGTGGCAGAATACCTGGGTCGTGACTGCATCTGTCTCTGCTCTGTATCACATACAGTCAGCACAATTCCCACAATTGTCACCCATTCCTATATACTGACTATTTATGAATTATGCTGCAACACTACACATTCAACTGCTGCACATTCAGGTTGAATTCATGTTGAGAGACACATTTTTGTTTTATTGCTATGGTTTGTATTGAATGCAGTATCTCTTACATTTTACATTTCTAAAATTATAGCTTTTTGCCAGTTAAAGGTGAACCATCATATAACTTTGTGGTGTAGAGTCTGCCACCTACTTGTCTCCATGGAGGTGTCATTTCTTTATCATTGTCCAAAGTATGGCGTTAAATGTATCTGTCTCCATGGTGATATCTGGCCAAGTTACAGGTCAGATCAACTGTGAGGTGAGTCCCTTACAGTAAGAATGCATTTTTTCCAAGGTACTTAATAGCAATAAAACAGCAGTAATTTAATAAATGCTTAATCTCATACTGTGGAACATTCCAGGCAAAGCGATAACTTTTCCATGGAGACAAGCAGATGACGGACCAAATAGACAATGTTTTGCCAGTCCTCGTCTGTTTTGCTTTGTAGTTTTTCACAGAATAAAGATGTTTACATAAATGAAATACTGGTAAGTGGATGTGCCTTTTCCATTGGATTTGGTTTATGTTCCCAGATTGACAACGCTGCCTGGCTCTGCTGCTTTTATGATCATAAGTGATTAGAGGTATCATCAACAACACTCCATTGGAATTGCAAACGAGGCCAAGATGCAGTGGAGAGGATTGTGGGAGGTTGACCTGTTTTCTGCCTCCTGTTCATTAAAACTGGCTAATGGAGCACAGCCGCTGCCTTCAAAGTCTGTGAAAATCTGTTTGTTCTAGCTGCTGTTGTCTCTTTATTAAACAGAACAGGATGCCCAAAATCAGATTTCCCAAACACTGAGTAGGGACTCCCTTTCTCCTCCAATGTAAATTATTCATGTGTCTCCTCTCAGTTACTGCTGTGAAGGCTGCACTCTCTTAATAGTGTAAACTGCAGAGCTGTCAGCCTATGTCTTTATTCACTACTGACGCTTGTCTCCTCATTAACGACTTCACATATGTCGGCTCCGAGGAGACGGTGCAGCTTTTAGTGTCTGATGAAAAGCATAAACGAAGCCCTCCATGTCAACAGAATTATTTTAGAAGATGACTACACTCTTAGTAGCATAAGCATCATTGAGAGGTCAGATCAACCTGGTCCATTTGTTGATATGTTTCCAGCTCATGGATGTTTACTTTTGTTGTGTCCTTGGGCAAGACACTTAACCCCCCTCACCTGTAGTGTGTGTGTGTGTGTGTGTGTGTGTGTGAATGGTTGAGTTGATGTAAAGTGCTTTGTGTTCCTTCAAGGAACACGAAGCACTTTACATCAGATTACAAAGTGCTATATAAAACCATAACCATTTACCGTTTTCCAGATTTTTGCAACAGGCCTTGTTCCTCACACAGCAGCAGCTAAGAACAAGCCTGTGGTTAGCTTTGCGCACAGGTCTAATCAATCAAATGCTTCTCCTCAAAGGTTAACATGGGCTGAACATTGTGCAGAAGTGAGCTTGACAAGTTTTAATGGAGTGACTTCCATCTGACTTAGACCAAGTCATAAATCCTGGCCTGTCTGTGCAGTTGGACCTTAGTCGCTGGTAGAGCCAGCAGTCTGTTTTTTTGTGCATCTTCACAAATTTTATTTTACATCTTCCAATATATATCTGTCTGTCTGTTATAAATTCTTGAGCTTGGTTTTTATGGTTTGTGATATTATCCTCAAAACATTCAATGATAATACTTCACATGTAAACAACATGTGAAGTATTACTAGATATTACTCTACGGGGATGGGACAGACAAAACAAGTTAGACTGACTTTTGAAACCTTTTATGAATTCCCAGTGTAAAATCAAATACAAAAAACTATAGCTATAGTATCTACTTTATGTAACCATTGCTTCAGTTTTTTCTTACCTTGGCACCTACGCTGTTGCATCTTAAATAGTTTCTTGTGTCTGGCACCATAAAGCCTTGAGAGAAATTCCACATCCATTTCTGGCTGCAGCTCAGGGTTTACCACACAAACACGAGGGTGGCATCAATCTAGCCATCCAACTCTTGGCTGAAAAGTAGCAAAAGTCAAATGGTTATAAACTGGTGCTTTTAAGGGAGGACCAAATTTAAAGATTCACTGTGTAACGTTTCTGGTGGAGAGTCTGCCACCTGCCATCTCCATGAAAATGTTATTGCTTTGCCTGCAATGTTCCACAGTATGGTATAAAACTTGTAATGTATCTCCATGGAGATAAGCAGTTCACATCAAGCTTATGTCGGATCTGTGAAGAGGCGACCCTGCTCTTAGTCAGATTGAAATTTGAATTGTATCTCTTTAGCAATAAATACCTGTATTTGAATAGTAGCCTGATAGATAAGCTTAATGCCATACTGTGGAACATTTCAGGCAAAGTAAAAACATCTCCATGGAGACAAGCAAGTGTAGCCTCCACCAGAAAGGTTGCATAGTGTACCTTTTAAAACCCAGCGTATTCTTTCCAGTACTTGTTCTTGGGACATTGGGTTTCTTGTTGAATATGGATACTCCAGATCTATGCCAAAAGACTGAGTGGACTGGCAACAGTTACAGACATGGGAAAATGACTTCAATCTTAATGAATGAAATCATTACATTTCCTTAATGAAGCAGCCTGTGGGCTTAGTGCAGTGCAGCTCTAATGGGAAATTATATTTGGAGATTTAATCAGCGACCCCTCCACTCTGATTGCTTCCTTGTTGTGGCTGTGTATACCTCGGGCTCTGTTTGTGTCCAACTCTAAAGAGGAAACGATAGTTTTCCAGGACATTCATTAAAGCCATGGTTTGAGCTTCTACTGTAAACCAGTGTAGTTTTTATAGCTTTTGCATTAAAAATGGATCAATGGTGTGTCAATCATCCAGTTTACTAAACAGAAGCAAGTGGATGAAGACTGGAGCTGCAGCCTATGCAAACATATCATAGAGTTTTTTTGTTTTTTTTAAGCACTGGGTATGAATTCACAAGGGACATCGACAACAAACTCTTGAAATATGGATGCAGCTTCCACTGATACTGTTGGTCATTGTTAGGTAAAGCTATAAAATGTATATTGATAAAGAAATCATCAAGTTAAATTAAACTACAAGTAATCTTTCATAAAAGTTGTCATTGGTAAAAATAATTTATTTGCTACAACTGAGTGACTGCTACAAGTTCTTTCTTGTAGTGTTGATGGTATTACACATTGTTAGAGGTGGGCGATATTGACAAGTCTCAGTGACAATATTCTGGCAGTCCAAATTGGTCAGAAATGTACTAAAACGTAAATATCTTGATTTAGGTTCCAGTAAAAAAAATAGTTGACAGATTACACTACTTACTTTACTAAAACATAGTTAATATTGTTATATTTAAGATTTTACACTTTTTTATAACACTTTTTCCCCCATTCTTTTTACTTAGTTGGACACAGGCAGCAGATCTGACGTACATAGAGGTAATTCCATAACTGTTACCTAGCAACCAAAATGTTAACAAGGGCCAAAACTTTATAAAATCAAAATGATACAATATGTATGATTAGATTTATACAAATAAATTATAACACCTTTATTTTATTAAATGAAGGGTTAAACTGCCAGAAAAATGCTTTCCTTCTGCTTAAATTGTCCCTACATTTTGGATGGAATTTTCAGTGTTCTGACATATGTAGAGGTATTGTGTTCACCGTTACTCCCTGCATTTTTATACTTTTCTTCTCCACTTTTGTCCACGAACTGTAATTTAATTGATGTAAAACTGCAATGAATATTTGCCAAAGGTACTATCTCACCAAACCTGTAATGATTAGAAAAAAATGAAAACCTGTCATATGCTCTAGCCAGAGAATGATTTGTGTGCAGAGGCCCAGGGTCGTGAGCATTGCCTGCAGCACAGTAACAGAGGACTTTATGTTTGTAAAGTAAACGTTCTAAAACCTTGAAGGAAGACGACGGCGGTTGCTTGGGAAACGGCCGCGTCTACAGCTGTAAATGCACCACACACGTCAGCCGTAGTGTTGTCACGACAATAGCAATGTTTGAAGTACCATATGCTGCTACAGAAAATATTGCAATAAAAATGATAAGATGGGAGATAATTTTATGCCTCTAGCACAATAATCCTAAATGAACCATATTGTGAATACAACAGTAGCTGCAATAGTAGTCAGTAGTTAGTTAGTATAATTAGCCAGAGATGTTAATTACAGTGGCTTCAAGATTTCTCGCCCTTTTAATTCCTTCCATTTTATTATAGTGTAGCCAGATTTCTCTTCCAGATTCCACTGATTGGTCCTGATTTGGAGTAGCACAGCCTCTTTATGAAAAGCTTCTGTTCTCCATTGAATTTGTATTCAATACTTTTCTCAATGTAAAATTGTAGGATTTATTTGTATTTTTTATATCTTTGCAAAACATCCTAAAATTATGTTGTTTATTTTTATTTTTTTTACAGTAGAATAACCACTGTAGATTTTTTAAAGAATGTAATTTAGTGTATCAGTATTTACTAATTAAAGAGAGTGCGAGAACTTCCTCAAGACTTGCAATCTATGGATGCAGAATGATGAAAAAGTAGGACTGTAATTAACAATTAAAAACAAACCAATCTATCTTTTGAATAGGGAAAAAGTGTTTCATATAGGAAGCTGAAACTCATGAACAGGACAAGTACATCAGTGTATCTTGTGCCCATTAAAATGTTTGATGTAGAATATTAAGTTTATTCCTTTGAATTGAGTTTGACATTTTAGTATTGTGAGTAGTGACAGCATTAGTGGTTACCCAGAGAAAGTTGTAGGTGGTGGGTTATTGGTTGTGTTTAACATGTGAAGGTTATGGCTTTGAGGAGGGGGCCGGAGCAGAGGGATACATAGACGAGTGTGAGGAGGCGGACCGATGACCTCCACGACCACAGAGACTCCACATTCATGCATGACATGTAATAGCTCATGTTTATTATGTATAATATTAGATCCTGAGGCTACTGTCTATTCATGGGCTTTGGCTTCCTGTTATAGCCAACATTTTGAGGAAACTTCAAAAGGATATTTTCTTTTAATTTGTTCATTGCTGTGACAGCAGTCCTAATTTTTCATCATTCTGAAACTCATGGATAGGAATTGCATTCATCATCAACATTACTGCAGTAGCATTATTGACAATAGTACACCTGAGCAATTTGTTTGGCTGACTTGGTGGTTGGTAGTTAGTTTTAGCCTTGTTTAACTATTGATGGAGGGTCCACCAAATTATAGTCTCCATGAAGATATGTTTGCGTTGCCTGGAATGTTTCTCAGTGTGGCATTTAACTTCTCTTTTTCCCAACAACCCACCGCCACCACCACCACCACCGCCACCGCCACAACAGCCACTTGTAATGGGCTTTACAGGCTCGTCAAAGCCTCTCAAAGCTCTACACTATAGTCATTATTCATTCACTCTACACAGTGGTGGTAAGCTACTATTGCAGCCACAGCTACCCTGGGGCTGCCACTCGGCGCACACCACACGCACCACTTTCATACTAGGCAAGGTGGGTGAACTGTCTTGCCTAAGAACACAACAACACACTTGGTCCGAGCGGGAATCGATCCTCTGACCTTCGGGTTGGGGACCACTGCTCTAACCACTGAGTCACTATTGCCCCATCAACAGATCTGTGGAGAGCTGAACCCGCTCACAGTAAGAATGTATGTTTTGCAATATATTTTTCAGAACTAAAACAGCCATAATTGAATAGGAGCAAGATGCATATGTTTAGTGGCATACTGTGGAACATTTTAGGCAAAGCACATCTCCATGGAGACAGTCAGATGGCAACCCCACACCAGAAAATTTACACATTGTACCTTTAACAAGTGTCAGATATTACTCAGCACATTTACCCCAGCGTGTTTGTTTAAAATCGATATCTGTTTGTTTCTTAACACAAAATGCTCAGAGCTGCATTTAAAAAGGTAAATAGGAGCATATTTGAAGACTGGCTCATTTTCAGCCTCATCAGAAGCAGATGGCCCTGGGTTTAGCAGACCCACTCATCACTGTTTCATGTTTGTGTTGAACATTTGCTGAACCTGAAAACAACCAAACAAAACTACTCTTTATCCACTGGAGGCTAGCTGCTTTTGTGGGAGCTTCAAATGGAGCATTGCCATTGCCGCTAATGTGTCCAGTAAAGGCTTAATCATATCCTCTCAGCCTAAGCTTTCGTTTAAAAACATCTAATATGCCAACCCACACTACAGTTACAATGATAATGGTGATTGTATAAAAGTAATTGCGCTATTCATCAACCACTTATCAATGCAAATTTATTAATGCAGTTTGAGACATCTTTGAGAAAAGTGTCTTGGTAAGTGGCACTATGTCTGGCAGTCGGCTCTTGTTTTGATTTAGTATTTAATTTAAGATTTGGCATAAGTAATTTAGTCTGATGTGATAGACAGGCAGATGGTACAGGCTCAGTGCGCTACATGTTTACAGAAGTGGGATTAGGGTTAATTAGCAGTCAATCAAATTTTAATTGGGATTGAGATTCTGTTATTACTAATCATCAATGATCATCTTAATTTTCACTGAGAGGTCTACAGTCAATCTTCTGTCAATAAAAGCATGTGGTTTGGAGGAGAGTTCAGACTTAGGAGGAATAAATTGAATACATTTTGTAGTGTTAAATTACACAGATTTAAAGCCTGTCTTGCTTTCTGGAGGTGGTATGATATCATGGAAATAGAAAGTTAAAATCATACTTTGGAGCATTCTCCAATCTCCATGGAGATTAGAGAACGTTCATATGCCATGCTGTGGAATATTATATCCAAAAGAATAACATGTCCATGGAAACAAGCAGGAAGAGGCTGTCCTCCAGGCCAAATAAGAGTCAGGTTTGTAGCGATGCAAGTCCGCTCACAGTCGAGACACACATTTTTCAGTGCAATAAACACAACCATAATAAAACACATGTATTTATTTTTGTCTGTTTTGGGGCAAAATGCTACATACTGTGGCTTTAATATTGAAAGC
This sequence comes from Periophthalmodon schlosseri, assembly GCA_000787095.1. Taxonomy (NCBI): domain Eukaryota; kingdom Metazoa; phylum Chordata; class Actinopteri; order Gobiiformes; family Gobiidae; genus Periophthalmodon; species Periophthalmodon schlosseri. The sequence goes on along the minus strand of KN482210.1, from coordinate 46,263 downwards.
CATTTTTAGTTGTTTTTATAAGACAAATTTAAATTGAACATTGTGATTGATCATTAGCTAACTTGTGGCTCAGTTGTAGAGCTGAAACACATTTACAGATTTCCACTGTATATGCTCTAAAAGACCTTAAATGGCCAAGCATTATTTCTATTAGGAAAGCAAATCTATTTGCTACTGAATCTACATGGTTGACTGGTTGATCCATTTGCTTGTCTGTTTGTTTGTTCCTGATTTATCTAAATTGTTTTTGTGAAGTCATGTGAGGCAACTAATCACACTTGTGTTGTCATTTTCACCCAGTGTGAACTTTCAGAAGCAGCAGATGGCTTTGTTACTCTTTAAGACAGTTAAGTTCAGTTTAATTGACGGGTTTCGACTGCTTGTTTCCTACAGTCATCTTTAAAAAGACAAACACTGGTCTGATAAAAGAATTAAAGGTATTTATGTCTAAAAATGGTAATATAGGCCTACATTTTTATCACATCACAATCAAACACTCTATTGCCACCTGTCCAATATACAGCCCCATATGCCATAAACCATATCTATGCATAATAAAATTAGATCAGAACCAATTGCTAGCTGGAGCTCTTCTGTTAGACTAAACAACATGGGCTAGCCTTCAATTCTCGTGAACAGCCATACACTGGGGACATGGTTCATGGCTGTTTCTTCTCTGCTTCACATTTAATAGATAAAAAATGCATTTTTATTCAACTTTTCAAGGTTTTGCTATGCATTTTTAAGGTGAAAGCGTATATCCCAGTCTCCCAGGATTGTCAAAAACTTTGATATCCAGATAGTAACTGATACTGAAACCATGTAAACGAGATACTAATTTGAACAAATCAATCTAAAAAAAAAGCACACAGTTGGACTCCTGAATAGTTTTAGAATGGTCTTGATTTTGATCCACATGTTCTTTCTCTTATTGTATAATGAAAGAAGTGCTTTAATCATCATCGTGGCATCAAAATCATCAGAATCTTTTCCTTAGTGTTAGAATCGTTATTGTGACAACACTGTAGTCTCTTGTATGAACTATATGATGAAGTAGTCACCATTAGGGCTGAACCATATCATATTGCTTGTGATATGTATGAGAATGATATGAAAGTTGGTTCAGAGAGTACATGGATCTAATTGCTACCGCTAAAGCCTTGAGCGACTTATACGCTGACTGTGGAGAATCTGCAGAGGCTAAAAACTCTAATAAGGAAAGAGATAAGGCATGAGGAGCGGAAGCAGAACTTAAATAGCCTGAAACAAATGAACTACAAATATAATACCTTTACCTGATTTTAACACTATAGTAGGAGGAAGTTGGTATTAAAAGCCAACTTGTTCCTAGCGCTCACAAACACTTTAGCACATTCTTTTGTTAATTTTTTGGCATGGCTTAAGAAATGCTTTTTACAACAAAGTGAAACTGGGGACCACCCAAGCACAGCCAATTAGAGCAATCCTTGTCTCTTAATTCTGGTTTGATGAGAAATAAAAAATACATATTACTTACAGAAAAAATGTAAAAGAGAACTAGTTCATTTTACAGCGATCCAAAGTTATTCCTCACTTACCTAATTATTTACTAAGAAGTTTTGCTCTGATGGTAACAGTTTATAAATGCTTTTCACAACTCTGACACCAGAGCGAAGTTTTGCTCTGATGGTAAAGCTAACAACACTACCTGACAATATAACGCTTTCTAATTGGATTCAGACAGCACACAGCAGACTTCAAGAGCTTATATAACATATCTGTACTGGGGCAATACAAATTTTGCTCAGATACATGGGAAAAAATCAAGGCCTTTTTAAAATTTGCTACAGACAGCACACAGCAGTCTCATTTTGCAGCCTTTACAATAAACTGGGGGAAAAATTTACTCATTTACAAAAAAGTATTTAATTAAGTACAAATAAGCGACATTTAAGATAAAATATATATTCTTTTTTGATGACAATTTTACACCATTATCCCTTCTTACCATTGCCCTTGCCCCTCTGCTCTGTCCTGGGCAGTTGTCATTTAGGGCAGTTCTCTGTGTAACTCCTCACACATGTTGGGAGTGTGGGGGAGTTTCAGACATGTTGCCAGCCAGCTCTGGCACTCTCCAGCCAATAATTGCACATAATTGCCTCCATTTGTGCGAAAGGCAAAGATGAACATTACTGAGACGTGTGACAAGCACAGAGCTGCTCCAAGACTAAAGCTGCCTCTTGAGGGCAGCTGAGGGAGCACTAGTGCCAAGTGGCATGTGGCTGTTACCGTAGTGACAAGGCCAACGCACCTGGGTTCGTTCAGCTAGTTATCCCTGAATGAATTAAACATCTGGTCTTAATTAATGCATGCATTTCTAACAATAGAAGAATTAATTTAACTTAACATTTAACATTTGAACTCCGACCGACCTTGATTTAGTCCGTGAAGTTAAAATAAACAGTTAACAAACTTGCTCAGGAAGAGTTACCTCTATTAGCATAAAAACATGAACAATTATACACACACCAGTTGCAGAACATATGTTATTATTATTTGGTTGGGACAGTAGATACATGAAATACATGCTGTGAACACATTGGACTGTAGCTGTCATTCAATCTCACAAATGCACTCTTTCATACACCAATGTACTTCAACACTGAAGGTGGGTGAAGTGTCTTGCCCAAGGACACAATTACACTATGCTCTGGTCCAAACAGGAAAATGCTGCCCCACTATGGTCCTTGGTATTCTCACTGGTCCCCCATCACCAAGGTACTAACATGGCCCAACTAGGGGTGGTCTATGTGCTAAACAATTATCACAATTTGATCAGAGTCAGATTTCAATGTTATCACAATTTACATACGCTAAGTATCTTTAAAATGTAGAGGGTAAAAGTCATCTGCTTGTCCTGAGAGTTCATACACTATGATTGGTTAATTCCATCTGTCACTCACATGTCTTTAGAAGGCTAACCAATAGGAGGTGTTGGGAAAAGTATCTGAATTTGATATAGAGTTGCATCAAACTGAATTACAATATGACAATACCACGAAAATGTCATATTGAGATAATAATTTGATTTTTATCGTCATATTATGCAGCCCTAGGCCCAGCTCTGCTCGGTGTCTTGCAGTAGTAAAGGGGTTTAGTGGTAGGGGAAATCAGACCCAGAGGAAACTTAGTCTCAAGTGTTGAACCATAAAGCACCATGGAAATATATTGCTCCCAACATTTTACTAAATTTTCAGATGCAAAATCTGCGTCACAGCTCGTCTTTATCTGTCTGTGCAAGCACCGTCAATAATCAATTACATATTGAGTTTTCAAAGAACGTCAGCCTGTTTGAACGTCACTGTACTCAAACTAGAGAACAAAACTCCAGGGCAAACTCACTGCTTCAAACCTCTCTATAGATGTAGAGAAGTCTTAACTTAATGGTCTATTCTTCTCCTCCCCTCTCGGCACAGTGCTCCCCCGCAATCCAACAGCAGACAAAAGGCAGCCTCTGTGAGGGGTGAATGTAAAGCCACATAAGCAGTGAATCATACCCTCAGGCCTGCTTCATAATTGAGATCTGAAATATTATATTATGTTTGTCTTGTGTCCTACTTTTAAAACCACCTGCTCACTGATCCAATAGAATCAGACAAGGGTTGGTGATACTGACAAGTTATATATATATTTGGATTCTCATATCCAACATTAATCAGATTATATTTTCATAATCCACCAGAAATATGTGAGATGTGGTTGTGGTTGCATAAAATGATTGGACTTTAAAAGTAACCACAAACGTGCAGAAATATCACATTTATAGATATTATAATATATATTTTTTTCCATGGAATAAAGTAAAGTTTATCTTGCCCCAATACTGAGACATATTATAAGCAGCTCTTAACAGTTTTAACATGAGACATGCTGTGTGCTGTCTACATCTAATTATAAACCGTTTTTATTGTTCGTGAACCAGGAAGTAAGGCTGGTGAGCTGTGAGCCTGCTAGTTGTCGTTAGCATGGTGACTGCTAACTCCGCTCTGGTCTCTGAAAGTTGTGAAGCGCACTTACAAACTCACTGTGGTAAATGGGGTGCTTGGAATGCATTAGGAAGTGAGACATGGCTTTGGACCAGTGCAAAGAGTTTAAAATTAACTACTTTGTTGACAATCACAAATCACTTTGGCTGAACAGTTTTCAAACCACCTGCTGTTCAGTGACCCAGTGGCGGGCGGCACACTTCCTCTGTTTGGTCTTTTTAAAGTCTGTATGCTGGACAGAGATGGGTGAAAAGTGGAGGAGCTTTTGGGCGTTTGGTGTGCCCACTGTGGAACTGCTGCCAAACACTGAACAATGCACAAAAGAGCGGCCAATACCACACCAACGCTCACCAACTGGACCCAGCCATTTTCTGAATAAACAAATTCAACATTTAAACTGTGGAAATTTTTAACAATTAGACTGAAAGATAAAAGGAAAAAAAAGAAACGAAAAACTGCCACAAGCATGAGTTGTAAAATGAACAACTCCTACAACTTTTTGTCCAGTTGACAGATTTGAATTTTTCTTCATAACTGGATGACCGAGGGATTACACAGACATCTGGTATTTAATATTAAACTATAACATACATACACAGACCATTATTTTACATTTTGTTTGGCAAACACACTATTGATGTAAAACGGTTTCATATTAGAAACTGGTTCATTCAAAAACTGATTGGGTCACCTCTTCATTGTGGCATTTTACAGTAACAAGCAGCAGATTTTCATTTGTTTGTGTTTCAATTGCTGAAAATTGTCTAGGCTACATGACATTGTTGAACCCCACATGTATGACCTGGAGATAGATTTTTTTTGAGTAATTGCAAGTAAGCGCAGAGCTGTGGGCGGAAATAGGGGGTAGGGTAGACATTTTCTGAGCACTCAAGCCTGCTGAGTGATCTAATGGTGAGAGATTATGGTTATTTTATGTAACATGCCCCCTTTAAATAATCATTGCATGCCGTCATTTGGACTTACATCAGATATTTTACTTGTAGAGATCCCTTTTTACATAGACGTATAGTGTATGGTGTTGAGACATGGTTTGACTCCATCCCACAGCAGTGACACTGTTTGGAGATTGTGTTTCCCAAAGGCGTCTGCATTTTCGATTATGAGATGATGGACAGGCAGAAGACAGAGTGGCTGTCCATGTTCACATAACACACATCATTATACAGTGCACTATCTACCACCCATCACAGTCACTCTAACACTTTCATACTTACAAGGTGGGTAAAGTGTCTTGCCCAAGAACTCAAACTTAATGTCCGTGAGCAAATGTGCCAACTACTTGAAGTTAATTTAAAGGTGTAACTTTTCTGATGGAGAGTGCACTGTCTGTAATGTTGCACAGTATGTCATTAACATTAGGCCTGCCTAGCTACCATTGATTTAATAATTATAATGTGCTTATATAGCTAAAAAATAGCTTGAATAACATGCATTCTTGCTGTGAGCGGGCTTGCTGCGCCAAAGATTTGACCTGTAACTTGGCCTGCTGGTGTCTTTATCTCCATGGAGATAAATATGTTTAACGCCATACTGTGGAACATTCCAGGAAGCACTCAGATATCCATAGACAAGCAGGCGACGGACCCTATCCCCAAAAAGTTACATAGTGTGTCTTTAAATCTACTTTGTGAAGCAGCAGCATTGGTTTTATATATATCCATTAGACGGCACAATCACAGCATTACAATGACAGTCCTTGAACCGTAGCTCTAGTGTGCCTTATGTTGCAGTGTTTGAATGTGTTGTATTGTCTGACTTTGAGCTGCGATGAAGCCTCTGAGTCAGTGTGTGTGTTACAGATGAGATCAGCCTGGAGGGGATGGTAGTGCACCGCGCAGAGTGCAGACCAGTCGTCAATGACAACTACATGAAGCTCAAAAAGTGAGTGCACTGTTTTGCACAACAGGCTCAATGAGTTTATATAGAGGTTAGAAATGCAGGAATTTTCAGGAGGGTTCTTATTGCTCAGCTTTAATTTTATTTCATTCATCTTTCACAACTAAAATTTAAAAAATGTCCCCCAGTATTAATTTCATGAACATAAACAAGACAGACTTTTAATCAATAACAGAAAAAAATGGTAAAATATCTTCCTCCAAAGTCTGAACTCTAAACTGCATGCTTTTACTAATGGAGGATTGGCTGTAGACCAAATTGCCGAAAAGCCCCAAGCTGATCATGGACGATTTAACCTGATTGTATCTTAATTTAATTAAAATCTGATTAGACATAAAGCCCTGGACTTTACATAATAACTATATACTGAATACTGAAGGAACTTAGTCTACATAAGGGCCACAGTTCAATTCCACTTACATGTGTGTTCCTTGATTGTTTTGCTCAAGGTGAATACGTGAAAGGTCCCGACAAGCAAACTATTTGATAATACTAGATACTAGATAATAAGAATAAGAATGACTTCAATGTAGACAATGGCTTCAGACATTACACAGTCCAATCTACTCAGCATGACTTCATCTTCGATAGCACTAAAGTAACACTGTGTGTCACTCTATATTGGTCAAAAGTATTAAAATCAGTGAAACACAATCTGACCGCATAAATCAACATCCATAATTATAAAGGATATTGTCTGCTAGGGCCAAATGGAAATGAATATGTAAAGTCAACTCCCACATTACTCCCATGCAGCACTTGAGCGATACACAAAACTACACTGTATGCATGTTAAGTATGTGTCCTGTGTGAATGTTTGTCTCCAAGTGGGCAGGTGGAATTTGGGATTAAGCATAATATATAATTATAACAATATAATTATTATTGTAAATTATTAAGATTATTAAGGGGCACTATGTAACTTCTCTAGTGGATGATCTGCCCACTACTTGTCTCCATGGAGATGTTCTTGAGAATGTTCCCCAATATGGCATTAAACTTACAGTAGTGGGTATATATATCTGTGGATTATTATTATTAGGATTATTATTAGGATTATTATGATGATGATGAGGGAAAAAATCAGGACAAAACTATTCACCAGAATTTGCATGAGTACATACTAGTATTGTAATTGGAACTACATATTAGATTTAATTAGGTAGCTAATTAATCTAAACAGGGAATGGTATCTCCTTTTTAATGCCAAACTTTGCGTATTATGGCCACTCTGGATTGGTCTCTTGCATGACAAGGCCGGTTGAAGACTCTTAGTTGAGTTTGAAGACATCTGCTTGTATTCTTGCGCAGTCTTTAGCTGGTCTCCCTTGGCTCACTCTGTGTTGGGGTTAGAGGTGAGGACTGGACCAAGGGATTCAATGAGGATACTGATGAAAGCCAGTCAGTGAGTTTGGATATCACTGGCTTTTTATCTCAGTGGTTTTGGGAGGTGTTCTGTGTGCAGATTTGAGGTGTGTCTAACATAGAGTAGCCTAACTTTAAGTTAAATCCCAGTTTAAAATAAAATATTACTTTGCTAACTTAGAATCTAGCAACATCTAGCAACAGTAATCGTAATAACACGATTAATATGATATTAATAATTGTGTCATTGTTTCCGTAAGTAAAACATAATATGAGACGTACGAGACATTTCCATAATGCTGTTCAACAATGTCACATTATTGTACATGAATATCATATTTAATATCACAAATGTACATATGATGATACATGGAACCAGATTTTTGATGCAAAAATGACTACTTTATGGGTGAAATTAAAGTTCTGTCCTCTATTCCTTTGTTTCACAAGGCAGAAGACCCAGGTGACCCCTGTGGCTTAGGGTCCTGTGAAGCCAGTGTCCAGCTGTGAGGATTGATAATTTCAGAAATGTTGATCAGAGTAAAGCTTTAATCTGGTCCTTGGAGCAAACTCTGTTTTAAGGGTTGTAAACATAGCACAAAGTTCTGTTTATTCTCCCCTCTTGTTGGGGATGTAAACTCTGGCATGTTTGTTTTCTCTGTGTTGAAGATCTCCAGAAGTCTGGAAGTCTGGTTAGTGGGGCAGGATGTTGCCTCACCAGCGAGATTTTTTTGCAACATGAGAAATCCTAGTTTCTAGTTATTTTGCAGTTATTCAGTCACTTCAGTTTTTTTCTGATCTGTAATTTGATCTATTGGCATTATGCCACTTGCTTGTCTCCATGAAGATGGCAAATTTTAATGCCGTATTGTGAAACATTCCAGGCAAAACAACCACATACCCATTGTGGCAGAACCTCCACCAGAAATAGAAAGGTACATGGCACACTTCAGTATTTATTGCAATTATCTAAAAGACTACACTAAAATTGAACAACTATTGAGAGGCGTATACGAACAACATTTTGAGTACATTTTAAAACTGCAGTACTGTGTATGCATTAGTCATGGCGGAAAGCTCTGGCACCTCAGTATTGTGACATAACAAACTACTCATACAGCTCATGAAAGGGCCAGGCCTAAATTAGTTTCCCAAAAAGTGCTCTCCAATTTTCATCGTACACAATCCACTCCATTTAAAAGCGTTGAATAATTTTTGAAGTTCAAAGTTGGAATGAGTTGACACCGTGTGCTGTTCGGTTGTGTACTGTAAACATTCGGAGCGCTCTTACCTGCTCTCACCACACTCCTGTTTTATTACAATTAGTTTTAGTTATTGGACAGTAGCTATAGCAACCACACGACTCAGACAGATGCAGCTCTTCAGTGTTTCCCAAGGCAAAAGCACAACACAGTCTGCACCAGCACTGTACAAGGAAAACATGCTCCATTATTAGTATGTTCAATAATGTGTTGTTATTACTATGGAAACACAGCATGACAAATAATAAATCATTACTGTTATTTTTAACTTAATGTTTAACTTAATCAGCCTCAGACATAAACAGCAAAAGTAATGCAGGTCTGTACTATGATAAATCTGAGTCACTGTTAAGTGTTAAGACCAGGTTTAAATCTCGCCCAGAGCAGAACTAACTTAGGACTTAAGAATAGGACTAAACTAGGAACAAATGAAGGACTAAATCAGGGCCAAACCAAGGTCTAGACCAGGACTAAATCAATAGTATACCAGGACTAACACTGAGCCAAAGCAGCATGCTTAAGACCTAAAGGGAGGGTATGTACCCTGTCCTCTTGCTGCTTTCAGAAGATGGGCACAATTTGAAGATAAGACTTTAAGCACTCGGAGAGCACAGACCCCTAGTGCACTACACATAATTCAAAATGTTATCCTTTAACTTACAACACTTGCTACTTATTCCTCAAATTTGATAAATAAATCACAGATAAACTGTGCTAGGCTATAATACAAAAATAATTGTCACACCAGAGTTTTTAATCACCTTATAACTTGACTAAGTGTTTTCATGCTTTTTAAATAGATTTATCTACAAACAATTCATTTTACTAATTTAGTCTATAGGTGCGAACTCTCCTGGTATGGGCATCTGTTTGTCTCCATGGAAACAATATTGCTTTGCTTAGAATGCTCCACAGTATGGCATTAAACTTATTTGTCTTGCATTTATTCAAGGTGTTTTAATGAGGAAAATACATAAAATAATTCTTACTGTGAGCAGGGTCACCTCTCCACAGATCCAACCTGTAACTTGGCCTGGTGGTATTACCTGCTTGTCTCCAGAGACTGACAACTTTTATTCCATACAGTCCAGGCAAAGCAAAAATATCTCAATGGAGACAAGCAGGTGGCGGTCTTTCCAACAAAAAAGTTACATAATGAACCTTTAAACAACACCAAAGTATTTGGGATATTATCCACCATAGTTACAGTGTATTGTACATGTGAGTACCTGTACTTAGCCTGAAGTGAGCTCTCCAATGGATTCATGAAAAGAGGCATTGGGTCATATCTGGATGAACTGCTGTTACTTTGGCAACCAGCCTCTCAAAAGTGTAATTAATGTGAGTAGTTTTGCCTTGTGCTTTGCTCTGTACAGCGAGAGCTCCCACAGACCGCCCGAGCGTATGTCCGAGAAAAAACTGCCAAAGATTCAGTTTCCATCGCAACCAAGTTAGTTTCCTTTCAGAAGAAAGGAAACTTTTTTTTTTTTTTTAATTGAACTGTGTGTCTGGAGATCAACCTTGATGCTAGACGCTTGATAAAGTTCAGGGCAACCTACCATCTGAGTTTAATTTCAATTTTAGGTATTTTTTTTACAGAATGTGACTAATTGTTTTCCCAGATCTGTAATTTTCCATTTGGACGACAGCTGACAATGTCTCTGCAACCTGCCAGGTTCAAAGACATGAATTATGTTGTCAGTGTGGGGAGTGTTCACAGGACTGTTAAAACAGTTCTTTTTGTTATTCAGACCCAAAGGTAAAGAAAATCTTCCTTCAAACTATTTAATCTCAGAATGAATTGACTAGAGAAAGTGTAGATTTAATATTATAGTAATGTTTTGTTACACTTGTTTCAGATCTTATGTAGATTAAAAAGTTTCTGGTTTTGAGGGCTAAACAAGCGTACATAGCATTGTTAGCAAAAGGTTCTTTAATTATTATTATAATTATTGAAATTAAGAAATATTGAAATTAAGATTTTAAATTTGATTCATTTCACAGCCCTACCCCTACATATCAGCCTATGCTGTGACATACCAAATCATTGTCATATGTAGGGGTGGATGATATAAATCATATCATAGTTTTGATTCTATCACAATTCAAACAGTATCTTTATAGACATTATTAAGAAGCAACTAAAGTCATCTACTGCTTCTGAAAGTTTCACCGTTATTTGTTAAATTCACCTGTCACTTACTCGGAGCACATAGAGGTAGACCAATAGGAGGAGTGGATGAGGAAGTGTCTGCATTAAACAGAAACGAACTGAGCCACAATATGACAATCTCACATAAACAGCTTACTGTCACAGGAATGAGATCACGATTCCAGTTTACCGTCATATCGCCCAGTCTGTCAGATCCAAAACTTCAATAATTATCACATAATTATTGAAGTTTTGCAATGATATGGTCATTTAACCATAGAAGTGCTATTACTTTGGATGATGGCCCCACATGACTAAAATCTATTCATGTCTCGTGTCCAGTCAACGTGAATCACAGTCAAGAGTAAATAAATATACTCTGCTGCCACTGCTCGACTCTTCACTGTGCAGCTAAAGGCACTAGTGTCAGCAGCAGCTCAGATCAAAGCCTCTTCTGAGGCACAGACTATGGACACCAAAATCTGATTATTATGTCATTTCTGGAATTCAGAAATTACATTAGAAATCACAGTTGCAGTTACATCTGATATAAGTAATCTGATTTCTTTCATCAACTGACTAGATACTCTCTACCAATTCCAACACCACAATGACAATAAAAAAACACTCTTTATTTAGACAACAGAATGTGATTTTCAACATTAAATGATAGGACTTTCTTTTATATTACCATGTGGCCTTATATCTGTGTAATTCCTGTTGCCAAGGTAGGTTCCATAGTGGTCCATAGGCGTATACTAGTCTTATACTTGTTCTGATACATCTCATTATTCTAAAGCTATTCAGGAAAGATTCATTTCTGTCCTCTGAATGTTTTTTAGTAATGCTACCTGCTCAAGTGAGTATCTAGTTTCAATACTAGTTTTAGCATTGATTAGTATCTGATTTTTGATACTTTTGACAATCCTACATGTCACCTTTGGTTTTTGGTGGTCAGATTTCTTTTGTGCATGTAAGCATGGCAAAAATCAGATCTAATTATTGACATATCTGATTATTCTAGTAATCAGATTTTTGCTGCCAATGTAAATGTACCTAATGTTTTAACTGAGATGCATGTTTTTGTGTTTACTTAAGGCTGCAGATTAAAGAGTCCACCAAACCACAACGTCTGTCACAGCAGCTGGAGAGAGCCGTCACCACTGTCTTCAAACCTGTGGCCAACCATAACTTCAATGTAAAGAACCACTGGACAGATACATTTCAGATGGGAGTCAGTTACCATGGTGACACACTACACCAACAGCTCAGATACAGTTGAAACCAGAGGCTCACATACACATAAAAAGACACTGTCTGACATGAAATCAGACAAAATTTTTCCTGTTTTAGGTCAATTAGGATTACCAAAATAATTGTATTTGCTAAATGCCAGAATAATCAGAAAATGATTGTTTTAGACAGGTTTTCATTACTTTCTTCAAAGTCAGAAGTTTGCATACAGTAATATTACTATGCCTTTAAACAATTTGGGAAAACCCAGATGATGATGTCATGTCTTTGGAACTTCTGAGTTAATTAGAGACACACCTGTGGATGTATTTGAAGGCACACCTGAAACACACTGCTTCTTTGTCTAACATCATGGGAAA